>CAOJCS013372156.1:0-11387 GCA_948332485.1 Euphorbia guentheri
GCATCCCTTAGAGTCAGATGAATACTTAATCTATCCACGAGCAGAGAAAAGGCTAATGGAGGACAAATTTGCCACGTTAAAGCTAGGAATCCTAAACCGTCACTCCTATCGTATTATTGCTAACAGCCAAAGAGCTCCTTCTTGCTAACAGGGCAAGGGCATTCGATGCAGCTCCTTCTCTTGCATTTGACACCGTTATTGATTCATTTCCTGCAAACAAGCATTCTATTCCGAAAGTGCGGATTCGCAAGCAGAACAGCCTAAGACAACAGGGTTTACGAACAGGGGTTATTCCTGTATGGATGTAACTTTTGCTAGTCTGTCTCGTAATTCAAGCGTGAAAAAAGAAAAGAAGTGCCACTAACTTCTTTCGATTTCGAGCATCAGCACCGGATTCAATAGCAATTGCAGGGGATTCTTGTCCATCTAAAGCAGCAAGCAGATGGCTTCAAAGGCTGGTCTACTTCCTGCTCGATGAGGGTCATCAGGTCGGGTGGTAATCAAGGCAAAAAGGCTTTGTCCATTTGCTTCTTTCAAAGAGCATAATTTACATATTAAAGGATCCTAGTTCGTCGCTTCGATTCCTATTGATTCACCCTGCTCGGACATTAACTCAGCATTCTTCCTACCAGCAGTGCATTCTCAAGCAAGAGAAGGACACTAAGCTCGTACATCTCCTTAGTAGTCGAAACAGTCCCTACCGTGATACGTCTTCGCCATGTGCGATTACTTCTAAAGTTTGTAAAGGCCTCTATGAGTGTATAAGGCATGCTTCTCGGATGATAGTGGTTCGGTGTGCTTCCTTCGTCTGTAGTACTTGGACCTGGAACTGAGACCTTAGCGCAACTCGCCTTTTTCTGTTTAAGGAGATTAGCCTTCTTGAGCCTATTTGGTGACAGATAAGCCATCTTACCGTTCATGAGACCAGAGTGCATCAGTAGGCTTTTGCTACTGATGGCATAATTTCGTTTACTTGCTTCTATCCGGTTACGCCGACTCCTTTTTGAGTCAACAATCCTTGTGACAAGATCAGTAAGGGTCAAGTCAAACCCTGGAGCCAAATCGTTATTGCCTTTCGCCCCTTGGTCTCTCGCTTTCATTGCGAAACCTTTCATCTGACACTCGCTAGATCCATTCCTATTCTTTCTCGCCCTAGGGGTACTGGGATTTCCTATTTAAAGCCGTGAACATGAACTCATTCTTTTCGATCTGTTAGGCTCATCTCCAACCGCGCATTAGCTTTCGCCACGTTCACGTTTTCTAAATCTGCCCTCGCCGCTCGGACTTCGCTATCGTTTCGCTGGGCCTTTAGCCGGCTATTTCTTGTTTATGGCCTGGCGCCGTGATCAAAACTAAGTTTATAAGTAAGTAAATAGGACCTCGTTTTCGAAAAGATCAGTGAATTTCGTTGCCTACCCGCGCTCACTCACTTCGCTAGCCGAAACCTTTGGTTTGTCTCTTCCCTTCCCTCTTTGCTAACCTCGTTGTATTAAGTCTGGGATACAGTTAGTTATTTTATACTTTCTTCCAACAGCAGATTCATTCGCAAGAACCGATGCCGTAATTCTGAAGTGGAATGCTCCGTACCCTTACTAACTATCTTGACTAACTTAACTTTCTTCTTTTCTTTCGAATAAAGCTTTCGAGCTATACCAACTTCTTCTATCCCTATTCTATTTTTTTAAATAAGTCAGTCCTTCAGAAAGAAAGATAGCAAGAGGCTAATTCAGTCACTTGCACCTGGGCTTTTTAATGCCTTGCGCCTATAAAAAAAAGTAAAAAGTGTCGATCTAGTTTGCTGCGAATCCTGCTCCCATATTGAATCTCAAATTGGATCTCTCTTTAAAAGAAAAAAAGGGCAGAAGGTCGTCTGTAAAGTCTCATCCCCTGGGTACGAAAGAACTAGGTGTTGATTCACCTGGCTATCTTTCCAGAAATGGTTGAATATGACTAAAGGGCTAGGGTGACTGCCCTAAGACTACGACTCTTTCCTTCTAGCTTTTAAGCGGGCACAACACGAAATGATTCTAAGCCTTCGCTTATCGACAAAAAAAAGCTTAACCACGGAAAGCATTTTCTGAAGCAGGGGCAAGCCGTATGCAGATGAAATCGCTGCCGAGTTGTGAGCAAGAACTGCCTATTCCTCTCCTTTTAGTCGAGTTATTTTATACCTCTCCTTTTAGTCGAGTTATTTTATACCTCTCCCGACAAAGTCACATGCCAGGCTTTCAACCCGGCCTCCTGTAGGTCTACCAAACTAAAGGCCATCTCGCCTCTACCGACTCAGTGTAGCTAACCATTTTTCTTATCCTTTTGAGTCTGAATTCCTGAGTCCGAGCTAAAGAGCGTGAGAAACCCTATCTACACCTAGCCTTTGGGGCTAGCCTTCTCCAGCGTCTGGAAGCCAATCGTTAACAGTAAATCTCCCGTGAGTTGCCTTCATTCCCGCATTCACTCTAGCGGAACATAGAAAGAAGTGCCCTATTTAAAGAGCATCTTCGTGTCTTTCCCTTACGGTCTGAAGCAACTGAACGGAGTCCAACCTCAAAAAGGGGACATCATCCCGAACCTCCTAACATCTCTTCTTTATCAGTCACATGCCAGGCTTTTAACCCAGCTAACTCTCAAACTCAGTCAGGAACATAGAGAAATTGAGAAGCTCCGGATCTTTCTAATGAATTTACATATATAAGAGTAAGAGTCCCCTGGGTTAAGCACGCTAGCTCTTTAGTAATAAAAGAATCCGGTTACGGAGAGAAGGCTTGGCTTGGGTAGCTTGAGTGGAAACGAGAAGAAGAAAATGACTAGACTGACGAGGGCATTTAGGGCGGTGCAAAATCCATGAGTGTAGAAGGAGCTAGAATAGGTGAAGACTTAGTTCTTTAGGGTCCCGCTTCCTTTAGGGGACTTTTCCAACGTTAACTATGCTCGCTCAAACAAAAAGCAGCAAGGAAGAAGAAGACTCCAAAACAAAAGCCCAACAACTGGGACTGAGCGCAATCTGATAAAGGAATGGAATTGTGCTTATGCCGAGCTATCTTTTATCTCACATCGGGTTGCAAGGACTTCTTAGCCGACTGTGTTAAGCACACGCACATCGACACATTTGTTTGTGTCATTCTTTATCACAGGCGCATGATTAAATAAGTGTTGCCGTCGGGATGCGAGGGTAGGAGAGTAGATTGTAGATGGATAGCAATAAAAAAAGTTAGCTGATTCGATGCGTCGTAGATAGAATGTGCCGTCTGATTTTGCCTTGGTGTGTTTCCTTCTCAACCAATCGAATCTCTCCGGGCATGAGCTGGCCATATGTCCGTGCTTATGGCAAATTATACACTTGAAGGAAGGGCACTTTCTCGTAGTCCAACTCCTGTATGTGAACTGGAAGCCCTGGGATGCGAAGGTTCATAGATTAAGGAAGGCCCGGCCCAACTCGAGGTCTACTGTGACACAAATGCGTGCGCAGTTCTTCACTCCCGTCTTTATGAATTCGCCAATATGGTTTCTCTTGCCTCATGTTTCCAGAAGGGGATAATAGGGAGAAAATAAAGTTTAACCTGCTTCAAAGCGCTTCTACGCTGTCCAGAAAAGAAAAATCCAATTCGTGAAAAGAAGCCAAGCGAGGGCGGAGCAAGGCCTTTTTCTTTATTATCGCGAGTTTTGGAGCTTTTGTGTTAGGAAAGAGTTGCGTGCCTGTTTATTTTATTTGTTTGCCTTACGCTATTGAACGTATAGAGCTTTTTAGACTTTTTCTAAGGGGACCATTCAATGCCAGCCCTAAAGATGGCTTTTGCTTGTCTTGTCTCGCCATAACAAGCTGAGCTAGATGGGCCCGAACCTGCTCCTGTTCTTTGGGGTTCATAATTGTCTGTGGGGTGGATATGGAATTAGACTTGAAACTGGCCTATGTCCTTTAGTTCAAGAAGGTGGACACAGTATTGCTCTAGATGAGGATAGATGCGTATGGTATAGGAATCGGGAAGAGAAGATCAAAGAAAGCCTTCTACGGATCACGAACTGGAGTTTTCTAATGAACGAAATGCGAGAGCAGGCCCTGCAACGTGACTTGGTTTGCTCGGGTGTGGAAGGATCGGGGAACAGATATGTCGATGGTTGAAAGGCTAGCGAATACCATTCCATTCTTTCAGGAATTAGGCTTAGGAGGCCGGCTAGCAAGAGCTAACCTAATTCGATTCCATTACCTTAGCGGAAACAAGACAAAAAGGATTACCAAGGGGTTGGGTTGACAACCCTAGTACTTCCTTATTAGATAGAGGAGCGTAGCCTTGTGATCTGAATCCCGAACACTACTTAGATAGATATATGTAAATTTCAGGCAACAAATCAAACATTTTTTCGGTATCATGACCTGGGACCCGAAGAGCGTGTTCAACCCGCCTTAAAAGTAAAAGCCGTTATTTTATTTTGAACTTTATCGATGATTTTAGAATTGGAGCTTACGAGCCCCTTGTTTGCTTACATTCCCTCGGGCTAAGTTCAGTTGTTGAAACTCGGCAAGCTCATCTTCCCGAGGTAGAGTGGAATACAAAAGCACTTCTTAATGCTTGCCTGAGACCATTCACCAGGTGATCCCTAGGTTACAGCAGGGCAGTCCTGATTGAACTAACTAGTTGCTTAGAAAAACTCGTGACATGGTTTCTTTATCAATGAACTGTGTGTCAACGTTGTGCCTTCTTTGGCGAAATCCGAGGGAAGTGCTATGAGACCACTTTGCTGAGAAAGGCTGTCCCCGCTTACTTACGTCGGACCGTACCTAATCGATCTGGTTAACTATGGTTAACCGCCTGTCATCGGAATATGAATAAAGTGGTACAACGAATCAACTCGAACCAGGATCTATACTTTAAACTAGACCCACCCCACTGAAAATGATTTGCCGTGCGGTCGCGGGCATGAGAGGCAGGGCAAAACTTGACTAAACCTTCGAAGGACATCAAGAGTGATCCAATGAGAAACTTAGCTTAGAGCGTGGCTGTATAAGAGATCTTTTTCATTCACCTGCCCTATTTGAGTGAGATTCGAATTTCATTCCGGGGCTTAGAAGAAAGCTTCTTAAAAGCATGGAATTCCCTTGTCGTACCTTCACCCTACAACCGGAAAGTCCATAATCAAAAGAAAGCTTTATGGTTCTTCCTTCATCAAGCATTTGGGCTGACTTGTTTATTGATCTTTTCCACTCTCTTTCTCCGTTCTGTACAAATGGAATATCAGGTTGAACTTAACTTATTCAATGGATTGTGGTTAAGTCAAGTAACGAGGAATGCCAGTAGGAGTTTCCGTCCCTGCTTTCCTTAGTTAACGTGAACCTTGAAAGCAGTCTAGGAGCTAATTCGGTAGGAGCTGCTTGCCCAGTCAGAAAGATAGGATCTGTCCACTCTAAGGTAAGGAAGCATTGTCTCAGGCGAAGGTTGTTCCGTATTCCGTATTCTCTTCTTTCATAGAGCCTCTCCCCGTAGAGGAATTAAATGAATTCAGGTAACTAAGCGCAAGGAATGAATGAGCTCATATCATTAAGAATGAGGAGCGAATGATCAAATCAAGTTCCAATCTCAGTATAAGTTACCCAAGATCCAGTAAATATAGGAGGAATATATAAGATAGGTACGTTGTCAGCGAGGGTAATAGGGAATAGAAATTGAAATAGTAAATAGGCGATCAATTCCATGTGAAATGACAGGGGCAAGCCCCAGCTCAGGCGTCGAAGGGATAATGTAATTATGTTCTTTTATCCCCGGCGCCATTCGTGGGCAAAGGCGTAGAGCTCAACAAAGAAATTATCGACTCAAAATAAAATAAAGTAAGAGAAAAAGAGAATGATGAGTAGGAATCAGTAGTGAAAGGCATCATCCGCAGGCAAGGCAGCGGCGAGATCGATCTCAAGTCAAGTTGAAGAACTTCCTTTTAAACTAATTAAACTAAAGGAAATAACTAACTATTTAGTAATAATTTATTAGGCATATTTATTTGAGTAAAAGAAAGATCTGAGTTTTCCGATTCAACCCGTTCCAGTAAGAGTAAGGGTATAAGCCATAGACGAGCACGAGGAGATGTAGATCAGAGTAAGTAATCCACCATCGTAATCGTACAGTTTCGGAAAGGAATAGACTCTACTCAATATATTGATAGAAGAGGTAGTTAGGCGAGAAAGCAATATACACGACTAACTCTCATATGGAGCAACCTTCTCTCCTGCTCCCGCTTGATAGCAGTCTGTCGGTCGATTATTTAGGCCGGTAGACCTTATTGTTTTTCTTCGGTGCGGTGCAAGTTCCTCGTCTCTTTGGTTAGTCCCGCGAATTCGATAAGTAGGGAGCGGGTGTAAGATGGGTAAAGCAGGGGCAACTCAGCTCGCTTTGTTCATCTTTTAGGAGTTTAACCTCTCAGTCAAAGTTGTTTCGGTCGGTGAGCCTATGTCCTTTATTAAGGGAAGTTAACTTGTCCAATATAAGCTAAGGCCCGTGAGCCTAATCAGTCAACCATACATCGGTAAAAATGGAGATGGAAAGAACCTCAACAGGGTTAACTTCGAGTTAAGATTTAGCCGTTGCAGGAACTGTTCTAGTGGTTCAAGCAGGGTTCCCGAATAAGAATCTGAGAAAAGTGATTCAAGTTCAACATAGTACGTGAGTCGCCCACCTATATCCGTCCCAATGCTTGATCTTTATGGTAGTCAAGGAGCAGCCAAGGGAAGGTACTCGAGGTAGAAATCAGAAGACCAATAAATGGGTAGGGAAGCCAAGGCAAGCGCATAAGAGAGCTAGCTTGTATAAGAGTCTTAATAAGAGGACTCAAAATAGGTCCAACTCGTACTAAGGCTATCGGTACTACTCTTCCTAAATTCCTAACGTGTATAAGGTGTCTCCTATGTTTACCGTGTCTAACAGTAAGACCAGCTCGCCCCTTAAGCTAGATAATCTCCCAGCCAATGGGCAAGCTAGTTCTTTAGCAAAATAAGTAGTCTTTCAATTTCAAGCAAGCTATGCTATGTATAATAGGGATAGGTCAAAGGTAAAGGACCTACGATCTTTTCTTTTTTTTTTTAAGCCAGTTCCATTTTTATACTCTTGCCGAATAAAAGCTAAACCCATCTAGCTCTAGTAGTAAGCGCATCGAGTGAGCGAGAAAACCAATTTGAGTTTTTAGATATGCTCCTTATTTCAATTTAATGCCAGCCGAGCCAGGAAATAATACAATGGGAATTGGAGTAGCTTTTTCATCTTTTTCAATATAGCTGGGGGTCTTCTTTCTATTGGCATTGTCCCACAGTTGCTAGTTGCATTCTTGGTGGAAGGCTAAAGAAAAGAGGCGGGTACCATTTGAATTTAAGGGTAATATATAGTATCAGTATCAGGTTTTGCCCTTCCTTTTCATAGTCATTCTAATTCAATTCATGAGGAGGGTCAACTCAGGAAGGATCAGAGATTTCTAGGTCTAACTAGAGTTCTATACCTTTGATTCCAGCCAGGAGGTAATATCATATTGATATTGATAGTACGCGTGCCCTTCTAGTTTGAGTGCTAGTTTCCGCTTCATTTTTCTAGTAGTTGTCCCTGTCTCTTACGATCCAGCTGTAGTTGCTTTCCTTTCCTTTTCCCTGCGCAAGCGAGAAAGAATACGAATACTAAGGCCTTTCCAGCACTAAGCATATCCTCTTTCCTTTCAGATATTTGCAGTTATCGGGTATGTGACTTAGTTCACTCTCAGTCACCAGTGGAATTCTTTTCTTCGCCCTCTACAAAATATCCTAAGCCCTATTACAGTTACAGGCGGTTGGGATCTTTCCTGCTAAGATTCGCCCATTCATGTGCGGGCCGCATATCCCCGCGTGTACTTCTTCCATGATCTGTTTAGCTTGCTCTTCCGTTACACACAAAAGCAGGAGCCCCTCATAGAACCTTTTGTAAAGTTGCCCCCCAGCCAGAATGAACTGAGTTGCCCATCTTCTGATTGTGGCTCTATCCTTCTTATCGGCCGTTTCTGGGGACTCCCTTACTTCCAGATATCTCCTTACATCATCGTACCACCTTCCTTCTTCGGCTTCTACATGTGCTACTATGTATCCTTCATAGCATGGGACTCTGCTCTTCATTAAGATTAGGGGTTGTGTGGCTTTCCTTTCTCCACTTTCCCACAGGGACGCCAAGGTGGCTAGTGCATCTGCGAGTTGATTCTGTGACCGAGGCAAATGCTTTAGGCTCACGGTCTCGAAGTTCCCCAATAACCGCTTTGCATACTCGAAGTAGGGCCTCAATTTCTCTTCTTTTATCTCCCATTCTCCTTTCATTTTTGAGACCACTAACATCGAGTCTCCTACTATTTCCACTTTCTTTGCTCCCACAGCTATGAGTGCTTCAAGTCCATACAAAGAGGCTTCATACTCTGCTACATTGTTGGTAGCGGGGAAGCACAATCTCTTAGCCATAAGCAGTTGCTCTCCATTTGGTGCGATCAAGACTACCCCTATGCCTGCTCCACTCTTATTAGCGGCTCCATCGAAGCACATCTTCCAACCCTGTACCTCTACTAAATCCAAACCTTCGTCAGGAAATCCCACTTCTACCTCTTCAGCCTCTCCTATTGGATTTTCTGACAAGAACTCCGCCACTACTCTCCCCTTAATGGTCTTCTTGGTTGCGTACACAATGTCGAACTCAGAAAGTAGAATCAGCCACTTAGCCAACTTGCCCACCAGTGCTGGTACCTCGAACAAATAACGTAGTGGATCCATTCGGGACACTACAACCACTTGGTAAGACTGGAAATAGTGGCGTAGCTTTCTAGTGGCCCACACGACTGCTAGGCACGTCTTTTCTATTAAGGAATACTTCTCCTCGTAAGTGAGCAATTTCTTGCTGATGTAATAAATGGCCTTTTCTAGATTATCCACTTCCTGTGCCAACATTGCCCCTAATGCAGCTTCTTCCACAGACAGATACAGAGTTAATGGCGATCCTGGGATCGGCGGTGATAGAACCGGTGGATGTGTGAGATACTCCTTAATCTTGTCAAAGGCTTCTTGGCACTTGTCATTCCAAACCACAGGCTGGTCCTTTCTTAATAACTTGAAGATGGGCTCACATGTGGTGGTGAGCCTTGCTATGAACCGGCTGATATACTGCAACTTGCCTAAGAAGCCTCTAACTTCTTTCTCAGTTCTAGGAGCTGGCATTTCCTGGATTGCCTTAATCTTATCTGGATCTATCTCAATCCCTTTCTGGCTGATCTGGTGACCTAATAGCTTCCCCGCAGTGACCCCGAAGACACACTTACTCGGATTGAGCCGTAGCTTGTATTTGATTACCCTTTTGAAGAACTTCTCCAATGCCTCAAAGTGACCTTCCCTAGTTGCTGACTTGACGACCATATCATCCACATAGACCTCTAGTTCTTTATGGATCATGTCATGGAACAGCATTGTCGCCATTCTCTGGTAGGTTGCCCCTGCGTTCTTTAGTCCAAATGGCATCACCTTATAGCAATAGGTCCCCCACTCTGTGATAAAAGCCGTCTTTACCTTATCCACTAAATCCATAAAGATCTGATTGTAGCCTGAGAAACCGTCCATGAAGGAGTACATGGCTTGGCAGGCCGCACTATCTATTAATACGTCTATGTGAGGCAATGGAAAATCATCTTTCGGTGTAGCCTTGTTGAGATCCCTGTAATCCACACACATCCTGACCCTCCCATCCTTCTTGGGCACGGGCACCACATTTGCCAACCATTCTGGGTATTCAACCACTTCTACAAAATCTGCTTCTATGAGCTTCTTCACCTCTTGGGCTATCTTATCTTCCCATTCAGTTCTGAGCCGGCGCTTTTTCTGTTTGACGGGCTTCATTTTTTGATCAGTGGGAATCTTGTGCTGAACAATGTCCCTATCGATCCCGGGCATATCCTTGTAAGACCAAGCGAAGGCTTCTAAGTACTTTGTTATTAAAGCTATGAACTTATCCCTTTCTTCTTGAGTTAGGTCTGCATTTGATTTCCTTAGGATTTTCTGGTGTACCCAAGTTAATAGAGATCGAGTTTAATGCATTAACTGAAATGGATTTAAAATGATTATGAATGCTATGCACTTGCCCATCGGGATAAACATCAAACAAATAAGCAAAAGGAGAATTCATATTATTAATCTTTGCCTCAAAATCGGCATCATACACATCAGAAATGAAAACATCCGAGCTATTATTACAAAACACAGACTCGAACTTAGGTGTATAGCTCCAGGTGCTCGGCTTCCAGCTTGCTGATGCTTCTCTCATGCTTATTGCTCCTATCCCCTCTTGAACTTCTTCTATCAGCTTGGGCAGCTCTGCATCCTCAGTCCAGGTGCTTGATCCCTCCTTGATGAACTTGGTTTCCTTGGGCCCAGAATCTTCATCCTCATCTTTGGGCTCATATCCTAACCCAAATCTAGTAAGCTGCCCCTTGATCTCTGGAAAGGTGCCATGGCCCTCAGCATTCTTTCCCAGGCCCATACCAGGAAAGAACTTCATCTCTTTCATCATATTGGCTACCTTTGGGTCCATCCAGTCTTCATATATGCCTGCTACCTGAAAACCAGTCAGAGGTGGAGCTGAGTTCTCCACATATAATGCCGCCACTTCGCCATCCCTTTCAGCATTGATGGTTATCACCCCGTCCTTATAGGGCATCTTGATCTTCTGATGGAGCGTTGATGGGACTCCACCAAGGGGGTGAAACCAAATCCTTCCTAGCAACAAGGAGAAGGTGACTGGTATGTCCAGCACAGTGAACTCTACTTCAGTTTCAATGGGGCCCACTTTGATGACGGCCTTGAACACACCCACTACCGCCCTTTTGGAGTCGTCGTAGGCTCGGATTATCATATCTGACCCAGTGAGTTCTGAAGGGGCGATCTCCAGCTTTGACAGCACCTTCAAAGGACAGACATTGATGGCTGACCCATCATCAACCATCACACAAGGGACTTTCCAACCACGGACCTCGGCTGTCACAAACAAAGGCTTGTTGTGATTCTTCCCGCAGGTCTTGGTTGGAGAAGATTATCTGCCCTTTCTCTTCTATTAGCACTATCCTCGCTACCTCCTCAGGGGTGACGTTGGTTGAGACATTAAGCACGCTAAGTGCCTTAGTGAGAGCACTTCGATGCTTTTCGGAGGCCATGAGCAACTCCCAAACAGACACACTAGCTTGAGTCCTCCTTAGCTGTTTTAGAACCAGGTCATCATCCTCCTTACCCACTTCTTCTTGCCTTTCTTTGCCCTTACCCTCATCTGAACTATGTTGCACTGCCTGGTAGTGCTTCCCACTCCTAGTCATATGGTTTATCACCCCATCTTCACCATCACTTGAATCTGACCAAATATTTAGAGGGGCTT
>CAOJCS013474352.1:0-12843 GCA_948332485.1 Euphorbia guentheri
TGCATTATGCGACTTGGGAGCAAGTATCAATTTGACGCCCCTATTATTTTTTGGAAGTTGAGATTGGGATACCCGAAGCCCACAAACATGACGTTGCAGCTGGCAGATAGATCAATTAAAAGGCCGCATGGAGACATGGAGGATGTGCTGATTAAGGTAGATAAATTTATAGTTCCTGCGGATTTTGTAGTATTGGATATGGAGGAGGAAAATGCAGTTCCTATTTTACTTGGATGGCCGTTCTACGACCAGATGTGCATTGATTGATATACAAGAGGGTAAGTTGATTTCATGGTTACAAGGCGAAGAGGTAACTTTCAATGTTTATAATTCAATGAAATATCCGATTGATAGAGAGAATTGTAATTTTATTTCTAACTCTTATTCTATTAATGCGTGTGTTCATGAGTTTTTATGTAGTGAGATTGATAGCATTGATAGGAGTATGGCTGAAATCAAGGAGGAATAGGATGAGGCATCGGATGAAGTGGAAGAGTGTAGTTGGATCAAGGGTAGGTGTGACAAGTTGGAATGCAAAGTCAAACCGATGCCCAAGTCTTCATTGGAAGAACCATCGAGCTTAAAGCTGAAATCGCTACCTGGAAATTTGAAATATGTATTTTTGAAGCCCCAAAAGGACTTATCCGTTGTTATTTGTTCTATTTTGATAGGTGAGCAAGAGGAGCAGTTGGTTGAGGTGCTTTGAAATTATAAGGGAGCTTTCAGTTGGTCGATACATGACATCAAGGGTATAAGTCCGACTGTGTGTATACATAGAATATATTTGGAAGAAGAATTTAAGCTGTGTGGCAACCACAAAGGCATCTCAACCCGAACATGAAAGAGGTGGTAAAAATAGAGGTAATCAAGCTTCTCGATGTAGGTATTATCTTTGTGATTTTTGATGGCCAGTGGGTAAGTCTTGTGCAATGCGTACCGAAATAGGTGGTACAACTATAATGGCTAATGATAAGGGGGAATTAATTCCCACTAGAACAGTAACTGGGTAGCGCATGTGTATTGATTATAGGAAGTTAAATAATGCCACCCAAAAGGATCACTTTTCACTACTGTTCATTGATCAAATGTTAGTGCGAATGGCTGGCCATAGTTATTTTTGTACTTTAGATGGGTTATCCGGCTATATACAGTTCCTGTGGACCCTCTCGATCAAGAGAAAACCACATTTATATGTCTATATAGGACATTTGCATATAGACATATACCGTTTGACTTATATAATGCCCCAGCCACATTTTAAAGATGCATGCTAGCCATATTTTCTAATATGAGAGAGGATTACTTGGAGGTATTTATGGATGACTTTTCTTTTGTTGGTTGTTCATTTGAATTTTGGTTGCAAAATTTAGACCGTGTGCTTCAGTTGTGTGAGGAAACTAACCTGGCTCTTAGTTGGGAAAAGTGTCAATTTATGGTCAGTGAGTGTATTGTACTTGGGGATAAGATTTCGAAAAATGGTATCGAGGTCGATCCGGCCAAGATTGAGGCGATTATAAAATTGCCTCCACCCACTTCAGTTAAGTTAGTCAAGATTTTTTTAGGAAATGCGGGTTTCTATAGGAGGCTTATTAAGGACTTCTCCAAGATAGCAAAACCGATGACCGGATTACTGCAGAAGGATATTTCTTTTAATTTTGATGATAAGTGTTTGCATGCCTTTAATACTTTGAAAAATAAATTGATTGATGTGCCTATTATGATAAGTCCTGAATGGAGTCTCCCATTTGAACTTATGTGTGATACGAACAATATAGCAGTAGGTGCATGTTTAGGGTAGCGTGTTGATAAAATTTTTTACCCTATTTATTGTGCTAGTAAAACCTTGAATGGAGCACAAGTTAATTATTCTATTGTCGAAAAGGAATTGCTAGCAGTAGTCTTTGCTTTCGATAAATTCAGATTGTATTTGGTTTTGTCTAAAGTAATAGTCTACATTGACTATGCCACTCTTAAGTATTTTTTGTCTAAGTAGGATGCAAAGCCCAGGCTGATACAGTAGATATTACTGCTCCAAGAATTTGATGTGGAAATCAAGGACAAGAAAGGTGTTGAGAATGTGGTGGCAGACCACCTATCTCATTTGCCCAAAGGAGGAGAGAACACAAAAGATGCTGTCAAAATTCAAAACAAATTCCCGAATGAGCAATTATTTTCGGTAAACTCTGTCCCATGGTTTGCTGACTTTGTGAACTACCTTGTTGGTAATATCTTTCCACCTGATATTTCAAACAATCAGTGTAAGAAATTTTTAAGTGATTTCAATTCATATTTTTGGGATGAGCCTTATTTATTCAAGTATTGTGCTGATAGTTGATTAGGAGGTGTGTGTAGGAGTCTGAGGTACCATCTGTAATTAGAATGTGTCATGATAAGGAGGCTGGAGGTCACTTTGGTGCAAAAAGAACCCTAGGAAAAATTCTATCTAGTGGTTTTTATTGGCCCTCTATGAAAGAGGATGTCATCCGTTATGTCCAATCCTGTGATATGTGTCAGAAGTCGGGGAACCTGTCTATAAGGCATGAGATGCCCTAACAAAGTATCTTAGAGTGCAAACTCTTCGATGTTTGGGGTATCGACTTATGGGTCCATTCCCCAAATCATATAACAATCAATACATTCCGGTGGCGGTTGATTATGTGTCCAAGTGGGTCGAGGCGGTGGCATTACCATTTGATGATGCAAGTGTAGTAATAAAATTTCTAAGAAAAATATTTTAACTAGATTTGGGACCCTGAGAGCTCTCATTAGCGATGGGAGATCCCACTTTTGTAACCTTCAATTTAGTGCACTTTTATGGAAGTATGGTGTCACACACAAAGTGTCAAATCCTTATCATCCTTAGACTAGCGGTAAAGTCGAGGTGTCAAATAGGGAGTTGAGGTAGATCCTAGAAAAGATGGTAAGTGCATCACATAAAGATTGGAGTCTGAAAGTTGATGATGCACTATAGGTGTATAGAACTGCTTTCAAAATGCTCATAGGAATGTCTCCTTATCATTTTATCTTGGGAAAAGTGTGTCATTAACCCATCGAGTTAGAGCATAAAGCATATTGGGTGCTTAAATTTCTGAATTTTGATATGCAGGCTGCAGGAGAACTTTATCGCCAACAGTTATTAGAACTAGAGGAACTCCGACTGAATTCTTATGCGAATGCCAAGTTATACAAGGGGTGGATGAAGTATTGGCACGACAAGCAAATTATGGGGAAGAGTTTCAGCCCTGGAGATTTGGTTTTGTTATTCAATTCGAGGTTGAAACTCTTTCTGAGAAAGCTAAGGAGTAGGTGGACAGGTCTGTTTAAAGTGCAGAAGGGTTATCCCTCGGGAATGGTGGAGATCAAGATGCCTGAGGGGATTTAGAAGATAAATGGACACAGATTAAAGGAGTACATTCTTGGAAATCCTCGAGAGGGGGAAGAAGCCTTTATTCTTCAGGATGCGTAAAGCTAGTCAGAGAAAGTCGAGCTATTTTGAATATAAACACAACATGAGTATTTTTGTATATGTTTGTACATGTGTTTTGATTCATGTTAATTTGTTTGTTTGTTTTGTGTTTTGAGTGCTTTTCGTAGGATTTTCATCAAGTGAACAAGTATCATACTGTTTCATGGGAGGAATGGAGATAAAATAAATTCTCAAGGCATAAGGTATGTATCTGGCATGCGTGCCAGTTAGCTAGCGCACGTGCTAGAAAGCTCAGCACGTGTATCACTTGCGACTTGCTGGCGAGCTGATCCACTGGACATCGAATAAATTTTGCGATAAGTTCAGCACGTCGACGTGCCGGAACTAGTACCCATGCTGGAGCCCAAAAATTCAAAAAAAAAACTTTTAAAGCATCAGCACGCCGGCATGCTAAGTTTAGCATGCATGTCACGTGTTGAAATTCATATAAAAATAATAATAATAATGACTAAAAATTCCAAATCCATAATTCCTTTTTCTCCCTTCTTCGACAGACCCCCTGTCCTTCACTCCTCTCCTTGCCTTCTCACTTTCACTTTCTTCTACATTCTCTCTCTCTCATTCTATTCCTTTTTATTTTCTCTCTCTCCATCTCTACCTCACCATTTTCTCTCTCCTATTTCTTGCAAATTAGGGATTGGCTTTGTGATTTGAATTTTTCTGACCCAGCTTCTGATTATGGGCACCAGGTACGTTTTCTGCCTCTCTTACTCCTCTATTTTGCATTACATGCTTGTATTTTGAATTGGATTAATGGTAAGAGTTGTTGGTACATGTGATCTTGAGTTGAGTTGATTAAGAATGATTCTTCTATGGATTAATTACCTTTGTTTCCAGATGATTTGGTCACTGATTCCTGGCTGATTGATGCTTATTTAGTCATAGGGGTCAGACTAGGTGATTCGAGGTAGGAAAAAAGTGCAGGATAACTGCTGAATGATTTTTCTTTGATGATTAGAGTGCTGAATATTCACCTTTTCTGTCAATACTTTGTCGAATTTAGTGTCAATGAATCTAGATTGTTGACCATCTGAGTTCCAAGCATGAGTAGGGTAACCATGCTTTGTTGAATTTAGTGTCAATACTTATTTCATACGCTTGTTTTTAATTCAGGTACAAGCGTGTGGCCTATAAGAGGTGTAGAGGATCTACTTCTTGAGCATTGGAGGATATTCTAGACATAAATGAGCAGCCTGTAGCTCCTTGGGGCCAACAGATGGCCCCACTCATATCACTTTCTTACTGATTCAGCTGCCCCTTCCCTCTATTGTCCGAGCAAGAGGGTAAGAAATAAAAAACCCTAGCCCACTTAGATTGTTTACCTTTCCAGTATTTTGATGATGAGTGACTAGAGAGATGTGACTTTAGAGAGGTCATTAGGGCTAAGTTGGCTATGCTAGGCTGGAGTGAGTTTGTAGCTTCTAGGACTCCTGTTTTTAGAGAGCTGGTAGTGGATTTTTTCGCTACTGTCCAAAATATTACTGATATTATCTCAAAGCAGAGGAGCATAGGGTTTAGATTGTTTGGGATGGGATATGAGCTGAGGGCCGATGTGTTGAGAGAGATTCTAGCTATCTCAGGAGATGTGTATTCCTGGGCCTAAGGACATGGATGTGAGGGAGGCCTGGTCTATGCTTTTTAGGGGAGACTTCATGCCTAGCTACATGAAAACCTCCTGTTTGAGAGACCCTATGTTGTTCTACCTGTATAAATTCATCACTTTCAACTTCTCAGGGAAACCGGAGGGGAATAAGATCAATGAAAGTGAATTGATGATACTTCTGAGGAATCTCGATGATAGGAGGCCCCATATGGGGAATTTTATGCTGAATGCTTTTTTATCTAGAGCTAGGCAGGGGCAGAGTGAGTTGGGGATGGGATAGATTATTACTAGGACAGCCCATTACCTTTACGAACCTAGTTGCATGAAGGGTATGGTAGCCATACAGGGTCAACCTATTCGCCCTTCTACACTCCAATTTACTATACCACCTCCAGTACCACCATACTCCGAGGCAGCACTAGTATCACCACTTGCAGAGTACGAGCATAGAGAGGAGGATGAGATATATGTAGTGAGTTACCATGGAGTTTTGCTAGCTGATATGACCAGCCAGTTTGAGAGGCTGTTCACATCTTTCTTTGACTTGGGCCAACAATAGACAGAGTTTCAGGTAGAGGTCAGAGGCACCCTCTATGATATGGGTCTCCAGTAGGAAGCTTTTTCGGTTGAGGTTCGTGACTCTCTTGCTCATATGGATGGACGTATTGTGAGATTTGAGGAATCTCAGGCCTATTATTTCAGTCAGCAGGGGTAGCCCTACCCATCTCCTACTCCGCCACAGCCAGATATGAGAGTTTTACTTCTTCCTCCCTGCACTTCAGTACTACTATATTGCACTTCCAAGAGTAAGTGCGATATAGGTATGGGGTGTAAAAGGGAATTTCTCCCCTTTTGAATTTTGATTTGATTCGTATTTGATATCTGGTCTGTAATTATCTCATACTGCTGATGCTGATGTGATGTATTTTTATATTTCTCTCTCTGCTTTTATTTCATTTTATTTCTGTTAATATTTTACCATATATAAATAGTGTGCAAAATGCTGAATCAAAGAAAGATTGTTCTGATACGGAGATTTTGTAAGTGTTTGACTACTCTACGAGGTTTGAACTCTGCTGTTTGTTTTTGAAAAAGTAATCTGGAATACTGGAACACTACAATCTGGTTTAGTCTATTTTTGCAAATTGACTGGTTCTGGACAATGCTTTTATATGAAAGCAATAAAAATAATTATATGCAGTGGTTCATTCATTTAGTATTGTTTCTATGCTTGATTTTTTGATAGTAGGTATGAACAAATGAAAGAGCGAACGTAACATTAAACCCTATATTCAAACTCTCTTTTGTACTTTACAGTTAGAATTTATTTGAGCCAATAAGGATCCATTCACTTCGGGTTCTAATTTTTCTGAGAGTAAGTCTGTCTTTGTATGCTAGATCATAGAACATAGTGTAGTCATTGAACTTGGCTTAATTGAGACTTAATATGTTGAGACCCTTAGAATTAACCACACTGCATACACCCCTAATTATGCACGTCTTTTTGATTTAACCCTTTGAACCTTACAACATGCTAATATGCCCATAAAACCCTATATTTGAGCTTTAGCCTATTTTTCTTCTTAGCCACATTATTAGGCGGAAGCCTAAAAGCTATAAGCTCAAATCCCTTCATAGTAACTTAACCTTTCTACCCATCCTCCTCTCAGTTCTAAGTTTTAAATCTGGTTAAGGTATTTCAAATTTTCTATCTTTGGGTGTGATCTAAACTTTGAATTTCGGGACTATCAGTTTCTTTCCTTTTGTTCTTTATGTATGTTATTCTTTATTTACTAAAAAAATAAAAAAATAAAAAAAGAAAGAAAAAAAGAAAAAAAGAGAGAAAAGAATGAAATAAATAAATAAATAAATAAATGTTCTCATTAGTCTTTTATCGTTCTTTTGCTTTGTTAATTAAATAGCAACTATTCTTCTGTTCTGTTTGGTGTTTCCGGGTGGGTGTTCTAATAATGAAAAATTGAGCTTTTTGGGGTTTACCAAATTCCAAATTGAGTTTCATATTTTTACCTCGAATTTTTATGGGATATCTACTTGTATGTTTTTCTCTATTATCTTCTTGTTCTAATTCAGATTTCTTGATTTCTTCTTTCCCAATTTGGGTTATTTTCATAAATAGATGTGGGGTATCTTCTCCCCCTTTCTCCTGTTCTATCATTACTTTTGTGATTGGGTTGCTATCATGTTGGGAATAGTTTGTTTGTCTCATATCCTTTCTTTATGAACACCCGTGTTTAATCAGTTTTCTCAACTGAACTTGAATTGAGGGGTTGTAAGATCAACTTGACTTTTTAACACACCTTACCTTTAGCTGCTACATGTTGCAAGCCGAAAAGGTTCTCTGATTTTGTTTCTTAATGCCAAAGACTGCACTAAGATTTCCATTAGATCGCTATGTGATGATTGCTTTGATTTAACCGAAAGAGTGTTTTCTTCTTTTCACCTTTGAATTATTTATTAAGTGTATTGAGTGAAACCTGGTGAGGTGAATTGATTTGTTATAGAGGCTCTCACCGTTCCTTTCCGTTTGACTAATATTGGGCATGTGGAACAACAATACTTATTCTTGTTATCTGTAGATAATGGTAGTTATTGTCTGGATTACTTGTGCATGTTTGGGATTGGTTGTTTGGCATAGTTAAAACTTAAGTGGTTTGCAGCCGAGAGTTCGTTTCTTTATTCTGTGTTTCAGGTGAGGGCAAGCAAAGTTCTAAGTGTGGGGTAGTCAATAAGGTCGGTTTTAACCTTATATTCTAGATGTTATAGGACCTTATTGAAGGATAATTGGACTGAGATTTTGCATTTCCTGTGTGCATTTCATGCATTTTTATATTTTTCCTAGTTTGCATATTTTTAGTTATTTGTTTATTTTTGTATTTATTTTCAGTCTTCTTGATTCGAGGTCATTGAGACCAAGGATTTATGTAATTTGACCCGTTCTTGAGCTTTGACTGTGTAGGAGATGAAACCGAGAGATGGAAATGCGAAACGGGGATTTTGACTCCTATAATAAAATGAGAAAAAGTATAGATCTTTAAAACAAATTTTGAGGATATTGGAGGCAGATTTTGGAGTGGACTTCAATAGCAAAGCTAAAGATCGTGCTACAAGCTTTCCAACGTGTCCAAGATCACAAAAATCGGAGTTCAGATAAAGAAGTTACGAAGAGTTGAAGTCAACTAAATGACGTGCTGATTGGAAGCTCGCGTGCTATGTGGAAGAGGCTTGGCACGCGTGCTAGATGCAGCACGTCAACATGCCAGAATACAAATCAGTTCCTATCAAAGAAAATAAGGCCTAGCATGCATGCCAGGGTCGGCACGCTGGTGTGTCGCATTGCGATTACAAGTTTTAGGCTTCTAGAAGGTTGGCATGCCGATGAGCCCGACTAGCACACCTGATGAGATCGGCACACCGACATGCCAAGGTGCTATTTGGCCCGATGAAGAGATTTTTAAGTTGGTTTTGACCTAATTTTCCCCTAGTTGGTTGCTCGATATAAATAGTTTCTTTAGAATAGTTTTGTTTCTTGTCCTTCAATAATTTTGAACTCTCTTGAGAGCTATAACTCCATGAGAGGTTTTGTACGTTGATTGGCCTTTGTTCTTGAGGATTTATTTACTATTTTTATGAGGATTTCCCATTTCCGATTGTTTAACTTTAGGTTTGAATTTTCTAAAACGTACATCTTCATTCAAGTGTTCCTTTGAAAACGACTTGTTATTAAATTGAATCGAGTTTTCTTTATTCTTTTGATTGCAAATTAGGGTTTCTTCACCAAGCTTGATTGACTGAAATTCCATATCTCTTTTCATCACTTTTTGTTAGGGTTTCATTTGACAGATTAGGGTTTTTGACTGTGAATGTTAATTGCATGCTTTGTGTTGCTATTTTGGTTTCATGAGATCCATATCTTTTAGTCAGGCGCATATACTTGACCTTACCTAGACTAAACCCTAGAAAATCATTGGAATGGATGACTCCATAAAATTTACGGGTCAATAGTTTCTGAGCCTCTAGAACTATTTCACCTCCTAAAAAGGGTTTAATGAACTAGAGCCGAACCGCGATCTGTAGATACGCTAGAATTAGTTTTCACATTTGCATGAGTTAGGGTTGCAATTGATTCTTAGTTTGTTGATTTCTCTTCTACTTAAAGTTCCATCCCTGCATTTCATTCAGAAGCCACTTTAAGTTACCTTAAGATAATAGTGACAGTAGATACAAATCAAGATAGGAGATTGATCATTGTATACGTTAATTGACGTTTGTTTTCTGCAATTTAATTTTCAGCAAGTTTACACCTTTTTTATTTCTACTCAAACATGTTAGGATGCTTAGTAGTTTGGTGATTTTCGGTGCTTTCCCGTGGATTAACACCTGGACTTAACCAGACTTACTACTTGATAGCAGTGGAGTACACTTCCCTTTAGCAAGCGGTTTAGCGGTAGTTTTCAACTGCAGCTAAACTCGTATCACCCATGCCTCATATAAGGACTTACCATCATATTTAGCAAAGGATGTGATTTCCTTAATCAATATTGCCATTTTTGCAAAAGGGAAATATTTTGAGAGAAATGTTTGGGCTAAGTGATCCCATGGAGTGATGGAATTTTGTAGAAGGGACTGCAGCCAAACTTTTTCCTTGTCTTTAAGAGCAAAGGGGAATGGATGGAGGCGAATTGCTTCCGTAGAAACCCCATTGATCTTAAATGTGTCATAGATTTCTAAGAAACTTGAAATGTGGGTGTTGGGGTCCTCATTAGCCAAACCATAGAATGCCAAGTTATTTCGTAGAATGTTCAACAAGGCTAGCTTGATCTCAAAATTGTTAGCGTTCACGGGCAGTCAGACGACTCATTCTTGTGTTCCACAGAGACTAAGAACGATAGAGTCCATCAGGAGTTACTGTGGATGTTGATTGTTGGCCACGGTAGAGACTTGACTTCTTCTCCTATGTCGAATATCAATTTTAGGATTATATGGTTCGAGAGGTTGTCCTGCACTTCTTGTCCTTCGCATAAAATTTTTGTAATACCTTTCAAAATTTGAAACAGCTTATAAGTAATATCATGGCAAAATAGAATATATACTACATAAAACCCATAAATAAGAAATTAAATGTTTCACCCATTAGTCACCATTGTTTCCCCGATAAAGGCGCTAAAAACATGGTGCGTGTATAGTGGTAGGTATTTGTATTTTTATAGAAGTTGATAAATATACACACTACCACAGGCATCAGGGTCGCATAGATAGTATAAAATGGATTTTTAATTCCGAGTATCGATCCCACGAGAAAAAATGTACGCAATGGGTTAGACATCCTTACCTTCTACTATGATAATCTTAAGATTGATTGGTATTATCCTAATTAAAGACACATTTCTGAGAATCAAGGCATTCTAGACATACTCAAATTCCTTTTTACAAAACTTTCAATCTTATTTTAAGGCAAATCGTATGTTTAAAGATTTTCTGAATACTAATCTCATAAATTACATGAATTTGTATAATCAACCCTATGCATGATAAGACAACCATTCTTTGATTATTTCAATGGAAAACATTACACTTGGACACAACAATATAACCCTAATTCATGCAACAAACCTAATCTCAACATAATGCATAATAGCCAAGGTTAAATTCATATACATTTTAAGAACTATACATAGTAATGATGGCACAAGGGCACTTAAATCATCAAAACCCAATTCCAATTCTACACATATTTGGTATGATTAACTCTAAACACATGCAGAATATTTAAGTTAAGAATTGAATCAAGAAACAATTACATAAATTCAAGTAATCCCAACATTATTCATTAATATACATTGTTTAGAGTTAATATTCATATAGAGCATCTATGGTGAGCAATCTCTAAAAAAATGTGTATATTGGTCGTTAATAAATAACACACCATTCACTTTCGAATCTCTCACTAATTCCTGGAAGATTAAAAGGCATAAATGAACATACAAATAAAGTGTGATTAAATTCATGCTTAAAAATTGAAAATCAGCAAAATTAAAGAAGAATAAGGAAGGATACAACCCCCTATTGGAGTTTTATCCTCCTTGTAAGTGTTAGAAAACCCCTTAATGATGAAGAGCCTTCCTCCTTACTCGAGTATCTTCTAATTTCATGCCTCTTCTTCTTCAGAATGTCTCATCTCTTCTTTTCTTTCTGACTTATGAAAAGTGTATCTCTAAGTCTTAACAAAGTCTCTTTGAAATTTGATTTTGATGGGTTTTTATAGTGATTTAGGTGATTACAAATGATTTTTATTGGTTCTAAAGTGATATGAACAAGTTTGGATTGGATTACGATGAAAAGGTACCATTTGGAGGTAAATTGGTGGCAAAATAACTGTTAGATACATGTTACATTTATCCAAATGATTAAATTGTCGAACAGGTCGTGATCATGACATGGGGGTCACGATCGCGACACCTTTTTTTTCCTTATTATTTTTGCATGTGACAATATGTTGGAATTACGATAGAGGAGTCACGATCACGATAGTGTTCTATCGAATCTCCCTCGATTTTTTGTTCTTCTTTGTTCTTAATCCATAATTCGTACCATTTGTCCCGATCCTTCCTAAATGATCTAAGAACGAGTTTAGTCTCAAAAAACTGAAAAGCATTCATCTAAAACATAAAATAACCATTAAATACAAAAAATACAAATAATTTAGTTTTTATGCAAAATACATGTGCTTTGCACATCATATGAGTTACCATTTAATACCTAAGTGAAGATATCTATAAGTTGCTCTCTTATCATAACATAGCTTGTAGAAATCAAATATTATTCTAATTTGTCTCGAACGAAATGATAGTCGATCTCCATATGTTTAGTTAGTTCATAGAACACAGGATTAGAGACAATATAAAGCGTTGCTTGATTTATTTGCGCCACAACTTACCAGGGTGGTGATTTTGAATCCAAGTTCCAAAAGAAGAAGACAAATCCACATAATTTCACAAACTGTTTGTGCCATTGATCTGTATTCTGATTCTACACTAGATTGAGCTACAACATGTTGTTTCTTACTTTCCCATGATATCAAATTTCCTCAATAAAGACACAATAATGGGTAGTAGATCTTCTATCATCTTTGGATCCTGCCCAGCCAGCATTCGAGAAATACTCAATTTGAGTCTGGCCATGATTCTTGTACAATAATCTTTTTCCAGGATTTCCTTTCAAATAACACAAAATTTGATCCAGATGATCCAATGATCAATGGTGGGAGATGACGTAAATTGACTTACAACATTAACAGCATAAGCTATATCAGGTCGTGTTACTGTAAGATAATTAAGCTTTGCAACCAAATGTCTATGTCTCCAACAATCTTTAAACAAGTCTGCATCAAATGTGAGATGCACATTTGGATTCATTGGTGCACTATATGCCTTAGCATCGAGTTTACCTATTTCTGACAACAAATCAAGTACATACTTTCTTTGAGATAGCAAAATCCCTTTCGTGCTTCGAGTTACTTCAATGCCAAGAAATACTTTAGATCTCCAAGATCTTTAGTCTAAAATTGATTGTGAAGAAAGGATTTCAAAGAGGAAATTCCTGCAACATCACTTCCAGTAATTACAATATCGTCCACATAGGCCACAAGAAGAATAATACCCGATGTTGATCGTTTATAAAAGAACAGAATGATCACTCTTGCATTTTTATAGCCCAAATTCAGTGATAGCTTGAC
>CAOJCS013523186.1:0-18190 GCA_948332485.1 Euphorbia guentheri
CTGCTAAGAATGGAATACATTGATTTGGGGCACTTCTTCTCCTTATTTAGCTTGAAAGTGGGAGAGGACTTCCATAGAGTCATTTATGTTAACCGTTAACCCCTTTTTGTACTATCTCAGTCTAAGGCTGGCTTTGGGAGCCTGCATTTTTCTTTGTGGGAGTTGAGGCCACATTCACTACCATCGCAGTCTGGGTCCAACTAGGAGGTCTTCCCATTGAATTCTATTACCACATTGAATAGGCTAGGAAAAGAATCTTCGCGTGGACAAAGAGAGAGGGCTAGGTGTCAACCTTATGGATAGCGTAGCATAAGGACGGGATAGGTAAGAGAAATGAAGCGCTCAAGAGAAGGGTCTAGGGCCTTGACCAGGGCTAGTCAGCGCCTTCCCTTAATTTAATTACAAAGAAGGACGTGGTAACCGTCTTTTCTTTAAGGATGATGGTAACGTCTCTTTCAAATTCAAAAGAAGCTTTAGTGTGGTTTCCACGTCTTAAGTAGGGTTCTCGTTTCAAGTATGCCGTGTTGGTGGTATGACCTCACCTGACACATTAGCAGATTCACCTCCAGCATCTGTGCCTCGACAACAACACCAGAATGAAAAAAAAAAAGCAATTTCTGGAATGTAGTGCTAGCCAACGACCGCTTGGACGCAGCGCATCAGCCAAACCCATTTGACGTAAGGTTCCTTTCTTTAAGGACGATTTAGCATTCTTCAAGGACGATTTAGAGGGCCTTTTTTCGCTAGCTCACTGCCCTCTTAAGTTAAGAATGAATTGGCACCGCACCCTAACCCTCCGGTCACTTCACTTGGTTTTCATGCCTGACTTCTTCTTATTTAGACCCTGCTTTCTAACGGTTCACTTCGCTAGCTTCGGTCCCCTACTTCGGTGATCCCCTCCTTGGGGCTTGGCTAACTTAATCTGATATGTTCTACGCTCGGAGGTGCGGGACCTTCTTCCGCCCCCCGGTGAAACCCATGGAAATTCATCAGGAAAGAAGAGGCCGATCGATGGTCACATACAACTCCTAACCACTCACCATCTTTATGTAGATGTTCAGTGCAAGGGCAGACCGCTGCAGGTAGCCGTAATTGAGCGGCGCGCTATAGATCGGATCCTAAGTAGCTATAGGATGAACCCTGGAAGACGGCCCTACCGGAGGAAGTGGGTAGGGTGAATCTCCGTAACGATTCTAACGACCTAGCTAGCCGTTGATTCAATGTCCTCAACATCGGGGCACCGGTTTTTTCAACTAGGTAATTTCCCCTCGTGGTTAAACATGAGTTTGGAAATGCTCATTCTGTACATCTCCTCGTCAATCTGTGCATGAGCTTCTGGGCTATGTCTCGTCTCGCTGAAATAAAGGGTCGAACTAATTTCGTTTCGTATAGAAAGATAAAAGATTTTTCAAAAATAGAGAATTTCTGTATAAAGGAAAGGCGGGCGCAGATCTATGAATAGGAGAGTATCTACGGGACCTAAATTATCAACAGGTTCTCCGAGCTATCTATCTCTAATTCATTTACTTTACTTACGAAGCCAGTGTGAATCAAGCAGACCCCGGCTCGCCCCAACATGGTTCTCTGTAACTGGACGAATTCGGTT
The DNA here is from genome assembly GCA_948332485.1 of Euphorbia guentheri. Taxonomy (NCBI): domain Eukaryota; kingdom Viridiplantae; phylum Streptophyta; class Magnoliopsida; order Malpighiales; family Euphorbiaceae; genus Euphorbia; species Euphorbia guentheri. The sequence continues at coordinate 1,607 of CAOJCS013523186.1, forward strand.
TTAGAACTTCCTTATCTTTTGGCTATTGATGACCAGTCTTTACTTAAGGCCGTTCCACCACTAGGGGAAAGAGCACTGTTGGGGTTCCGGCAAGCCTCAATGCCCAACTTCCTGTTCAAGCCCACTTCATTGACTGAGAGTTTCTCTTCCGAACCGGTGAAATACCTAGCTACCAGACCAAGGGAAGCGGGTATCAGATCCCTGTAGTTCGAGCCCCTTTTTTTAACCCAGTTCCTGTACTCTCTCTTCTGTAGATACGCTATCCCTTTTTCTATGATATGGGGGAAGGGAAGTAAAAAAGAAGAAAATCGACCTTCAAAGTCCTAGCTAAGTAAAGAAGAGACTCTCCAAACAGAAGTACGTACTGCACGGCTGAGGAAGCATCCGAAGCATCTAAAGTCGAATAATCCGAATCCGTTGAATAGGAAGCCTTTGATCCCCTTTCTGACTTATATTCTATTCAAAGAAAACTAGAGAGCTAGAGCACTAGAGCGTTATACTTGGAACAAGTAGTTGAAGGACCGATGAGCTAATGCAGTTAGAGCAGATATAGGAGTTCAAGAGCTCCGAGTTGTTTGAGCTACTAAGAGCTACGAGCTAAGGGCAGTTGCTATCCTCTTCGCTCCTGTAACGAGTAAGGGGAAGGTGAGAGTGCTTCGTTCTTCCTGCCTTATGGCTTCTGGCTGTTAGAGGAGCTGGAGCAGTGGGAATAGAGATCCCAAGGTCAGAGCAAACGAGTGTAATACATGGAACGAGTAGAGCCAGAGCCAAGGAGCTTTGAGCGAGTAGAGCTAGAGTAACTAGCGAGAAAGCAGAGCTACATGCCTGGAACGAGTCAAGTCAGTGCCCGAGCCAATGGTGCGGTGGGGTTAGAATTCTAGTTGTTCTCTTCCTTAATTGCTGAAAACCCTTCGTGAGTAGAAACGAGGGAACGTCAGATATGCGTTCTTCTTCTCTTCAAGATCTTCATTCCCTTCCGAAATGAGGTCGTTTAAGCTCAGCTCTACAAAGGTAGCTGAGCATCTTTTTACCCTGTTCGTCTTATGAGAGGAAGATCTTTAGTAGCGTCTTCGGCCCATCTTCCCTTTTCTGGTGATTGGACATCCGGGGCACGCCTTAAAAAAGTTCTTCCTTCTCTCGCCTTTGGTAGTTGAATGTGTTAGGCGAAGACAATATAGCACGCAGAAGCTTATAGAGTCGGTAATTCGACGGCTTAATGCTTGCCAAAAAGAGAGTTCTATAGCCCTTAAATAAAGATATGACCATAGGATTTCATAGAGAGAGCCAAAGAAAAGAAAGGGCTCCTCTTAAATACCTACCGTTTGTATTCATGTTAGGATTTCCCGCTGAGGAGGCCTTTGCTCCGTTGGGACGAGCTGGTCGAGATATGGTGTCCAGTCACTCACATCGGTGAGGACAGGTGGCATAGCGCAGTCCTCACCGATGTGGTGTCCAGTCTCACAACCTAAATAACAAAAAGATTATCCTTTTACTATAGATTTTGAACCTCGCAAGACGAGAGTTGGCTCGAGGATCAAAATCCTTTCCTCAGGCTGGGTCAGCTCAAGAAGTGGAAGGGATCTAAGGTTGTTCTTCTGGGTCTGGAATCGGAAATTCCCATCCGACAAAGGCGAAGAGCTCAGCGAAGAGAGTCAAGCCAAACGAGAGACTAATCATCTCCTTCTTTGTCTTTCTGATTGACTGGAGCAGGTTCTCAGTAGAACGAGCATCTGTTACTTTTTTGGTCCAGGGCAGGCAGGGGAACAAAAGACTCAAATAGGAATGGTTGACCAACAGGAGATTCAGATTAAAAATTTGGGTTCTAATGGACAAGATACAAATGCCTAAACCTTTCCTTAAGTCACTTTTCGAAAGGGGAAGTGGCACTCGTGGACCTGAGCCATGGTTACTTCGTTATCAGATTTCACCAGGAGGAAGATATGATGGATGAAGGCCTGGACCGGAGTACCATTGAAAAGAAACCTCAATATCTGGTTCTTAAAAGGTGGACACCGTCGGCCGGAAACAGCAGTATTGCATAAGGCTCCGGTTTGGATAATCTTTCCTGGACTCCCGGTCGAATAAAGCCGGATATTCTTTATTCTTTTGCTAGTCGAGTGGAGAGTCCGATCCAATTGGATGAGCATACAGCTAAGCTAAAAAAGAGGTCCTTTGCAAGGCTTTGTGTGGAGAGAGACTTGCAGAAGAAAATCACGCGGGGGACCGGATTTACAGGGTAAGGATTCTTAAATCTTTTCCATCTTTATGCCTTACGTACGGCATAAGTAGAGGTCACAAGATGATCTAAAGTCCAGATAAACCAAACCAGGAAGCGCAGACAATGGAGGAAATAACGACCTCTGGGGGCACGGAGTCGAGTGAGGCCAGATCTGAGTGTAAAGAAAGCCGGAAAGAGCAGCAACCAGAGAACCATAAGTTGGAGTGCTGTAGCTCACTGAAAGAGACGTAGGAAGGGGCTTTCGGCCCGTGGACCCAGGCACCGATGCGTAGGCGGAATCCGACTAGGGTGGAGACGACGAAGAAGGCTTAAATCAAGAATCTGGTATAGTAAGCCATTCTGACTTCCTTAAAGAAAGAATAGTCAACATCGCGGAAGTAATGAATACAACAGCGTGAAACCGCCCCCAGCACGAAGAGTGAGATCTTGCCTGTCTTATTCTTTTCTGTATGCTCGCCAGTAGCCTTGAAGGCCATCCGTTCTGCTGCCAAACCATCAAAGTTAAAAAAAGAAAAGACTAACTACTTCAGGAAGATTCCGAATCTCTTTTCAGGCAATTTCACAGTTTGCAGAACCTTGAAAAAATACGAACTGTCGAAGCTACTCTGTTGGGGTTGTATCATACCAAAGTGCCTATAACTTGTCCCACACCATCTTTATATATTACATAGTCTGCCCCTCTCCTTTTGGTGTACATTCTTGCGAAGTCCAGCATGTCCTCCTTGGTGACCTCTTCGCTACCTCGAAAGAGTAAACTAGTCGCCTTTCTTCATCTAAATGTAAAGTCCCCTTAATGCTACGAAATGCAGCAAGTAGTCTCTGATTTACTTGCCTCGGTCAACCCCCTTTTTTTTAGATCCATGTCCGTTTTGAATTAGAATTCATGTTATATTGTAAACGAGTATGTTAAGCCTTGGTCTCTAAGGAAGGTGCCTAGACGAATCAAGGTACTTAGCCGATCCGATGCCATAAATTGATAAGAATAGGTGATTACAGAATCTGCTTCAACTGTCTCAAATAGGAGAATAAATGAGACCCGCTGATTATGTTGTGTTGTGATGGCAACCGATTCTCCCCAGGTGGTGCGTGCGGTTGGGGAAGAGAACCCGTCTTAGTCCTGTAGTTCATTTGATTTGTCCAGAAATCTCTTTCTATTTAAAGTAAGGAGATGTAGCAGGTTTACTAAAAAGAAGATCCGGGAGTCCCGCGTGGAAGGGCTCCGCTCTCGCTCAAGGATCTAAGACTAATGTACTGGACTGATAGCGCACTGCTTGGTACCCTATGACTAAAAGGATTCCCTACTCTCTGTCCTGTTGGTCTAATCCGACGGATATGTGCTACCATTCATAAAAGTCTATTCGATAGCTGCTGATTCGAGAACAAGGATTCATTGTGCAGTTGAGTCAATAGGAGCCGTGCCGGTTGAGGGAAGCGAGGATTGTATTTGTAATCCCCGAACCTGGGCAAAGTCCCTTTCTTTTTCTACGCAAATACAAGTGTCAACTTGTTCCGAAGGGCTCTGAAGTCAAGATGAATATGCACGAGCTAGCACTCGGATTAGGAAAACTGGAAACCTAAACCTTCTTTTATGTCCGGTCATAACCCGTGAACTTTGGGATGGGTAAGAGCTCTCCGAAGCGCTACCTGCAGGGGCGCTAGTCAACAGCTAACTGACCAAACATACCCACCACTAACGCAATTGTTGCTTCGGAGTTAGCATTCATAGCAGATTCAATCCCTCCCCTCACAATTGATGAAATTCCTAAAGGAAGTCTCACATCTTTCTTAAGATATTCAAGATTTTCTATTTACTATCCCGCCTTAAACAAAGAAGGAAAGCTACTCGAATTGGCTGGAAGTAAGACTGCGATTGGAATACTGGGAACTTTAACTCTCCCTTATTTACTACATCCATTGGTCTCGCTTTAAGAAGACCTTAGGACTGAAAGCGGTTCGATAGAGTAAGGGACGACTACGAGACTTATATGTGGGGGCATTCCCCCTGGCAAGCAGGTAGAATGGGTTAGAAAATAGACTGTCTTACTTACGCCTTAGCACTGTATTACACAAGTGATTCAAAACAAAATGGAAGGGCTGGCCGAGATGTAAAAGAATTTCCCACAGGTTTAACAAGAGCACTTCCAATGGCAGGCAGGGAGAGAGGTTACACCCAGCATTCGTAGAGTACAGGTAAGATCCCTAGAATTGTACTATAACAACAGGCTCTAAATGAAGTAAAAGAAATGGAACTGGCTGTGTCTTAACTCAGAAAACAGTTTTTTCGACTCTTTTATAAAAAACCCCCAACTACGAAAGCTAACATTGTCCTAAGAAGGCGCAGAAGACTGATCAGCTGACAAATGGCTTGAAAGGGACGGATAGAGGGTTCAAAACCTCTTCCTGTGCCCCTGAACCCAGCCCGTGGCACTAGTGATAGCCCTGATCGGCGAATTCACTAAGGAAGTCAATCACAATGGAAAGAAGTGGTAGATGTGCAAGCTTCCTCTTCCGCAGAAGAAGGACTTACAAAATCAGCCGATAACTGAAATTGGGCCTATGCGGATAACGGCTCAGCGGATTCGGCCTTGGGTGCATTCCGTGAGGAAGGGATTAACTAGCTGCTACTGATCCTGGCCTAGCAACCAGAATTAAATAAGATAGATACTTAATTCGACGAGATAGAGGTGGCCTTATCCTGCTAATGCACCGATCCGGAACCAAGATCAATAGCAGGTAGAGATCCGTCAGAGTCAGACAAGCAGGAATAGAGCTAGTTGCTGAAAGGCAGAGCGAGGCGACGAAGCCGCGCGTTCTATATTCAAAAATTAACAACCCGTTACGCTTGAGCCCCTCTTTTGAAGAATCCCTGAACTCCACTTGACTCAGATAAACGCTTGGCAGCAAACTCTGAACACACTAAGCTACAGCTCTAACTCAGAGGCTGACTGTTATCCATTAGTGCGTCCCACTACGAACAGCTACGAACGGAGCTACTAACAACACCGGTAACGGCAGCTACTAACACAAATTGCTCAAGAGGAGTTTACTCCGAGACTAAGACCGGAGCAAGGCTAGAGAGGAACTCGACCCCGAAAGCACCCGTGCAGTGCTGTAGCTAACGCCTTCAGTCTCCCGGCAGGAGGGAAGAGAAAGACGTTCAGGTGAGCACAGCTCGGGGGAACCGATTGCTTCAAGATAGGATTGACTTAGCTTTATTCCTTTCCGGACTCTTTCGAGGGTATGCTTTATTTATTTTATTAGAGTAAATAGGTTCTATATGCATGCAAGGAAATCCATCTAGGGGAAGCCCGGTCTAATAGCTTTCGTTTCGAGAATCTTCAAACTGACGCCAATCATCATTAGTCTTCTTCGACCACGGAGACAGGCGGAAGTCCGTAGGGCGTTGGTTTCATTCATTCTTTAAGGCATAAAGGTGCATTGTCCCACCGGTATCCCCACAAGCTGCTGGGAAGCGATTTTCAATTCAGAGTCAGAGGTGGTTTCAAGTGCGCCAAGCGTCTCCCTCAAGAGGTACTAATATGAATCCGTTTTGGACTAAAAACAAAAAGTCCGGATAATAAGAATAATAATATTACGTAACGCGCGGGAAAGCCTAGGATGGAATGGTTAGACGTTCAGTTTTCTGGTCCGTCACATGCATGCTTTGGAGGTTAGCAACCGTCGTGAGTCCTTCTTTCCGGATGTAAACTCTGAGCTTCCGTCTTTCTTGTCTCAGAATTGAAGGATTTTCCGCTTCCACCTGGTCTGTTCCTGTACTCAGTGGCCTTCATTGCTCGGCTTCTTTTCGATGTATCGACCCGTGCGGGGATTATTCCCCTGTCTTTCGATCACTCTCAGAACTTAAGCAGCAGAACCTTTGCTTTGGTCCATACCACGAAAGAAGCAAAGATCTAAGTCTTTCTTTGCTCTGCCTCTGGGCCCGAGAGCGAGGTCCAATGATCCTCTTTTCAATCTCTTACTTACTATCTCGTGCGATTCACTCTCAAGCCATAGCGAACAAGTAATTTAGGAATGACCGAACGAAGTCGCTAAAGGCAGGCATCCATCCTTCCATTTGATCAAAGGCACCCGAGCCGAAGTAATTCAATTCACTCGAAAGGAGAAGAGCGTCAAGCAGCCCCAACTGACGCTCCAGAGGGCTCCGTAGAGCAGGAGAATGCTCAGGTCCGTCTACGTGTGATTCCTCATTTGGTTCCTAAAACGTGAGGTGAGCTGCTGATTCTACTCTTGGAGTGACTCAACATAATGCTTCCAGAAATTTAACCGATAAAAAAAGAAAAAAAAAGACCATAGTAGATCTATGATTAGCCCTCGGTCGGGATGGTCCTGTCGAAGAACTTGATTCATGCAGAGAAAGAAACTTAGGGTAGGAGACTTATGGAAGCAACAGGGGTTTTCTTGGCCCTTGGCCTTTATCTTCAGTTTGAAAATGTGTACGTAGCTTCCTTGTACAAGAGCTCTCTCTCTGAGAGCTTGATCGGGAAGCACTCTCTCTGTTCCTCCGCCTCCGTATCTGACCCACCACCCTTGCTTAGCTTGAAGCTTGCTCTGGCTTGGTCTAAACCTACCTACCTTGAATGGCTTGTTTGTGAGTCCCTACCCGAGCAGGAAGACCTTAACATGTTGTCTATGAAGCCTCAAAGATGCTGCTTATGTTTACCTAAAATGCTGTTGACGTTGATGAAGGAGACTACTGTCGATTGACGATTGAAGGCACATCCTTCCCCTATTGTCCTTCTAGCGCTGGGACATAGTCTTTCAATTCATCTCTTCTCCCCTGCTGAGTCCTTAGTGGGAAAAAAGTTCAAGCTACCTGAGCTAACTGCTTTTCACTCGAATTAAACTTCACTGCTCTTAGAGTGAGAAAAGGGAGTCGACATCAACTATTTCATTCATTCTCCATTCAAAAGCTCCGGGAAAAAGAATCTGACGATTCTTTCATATGATTTTATTCGTGAATTCGACATCAGTGATCTACGACCATCCTTTCTTCTTTCCATTCCAAAAAAGAATGGTTGGTATGCGGTCCGTCCTTAGAAAGACCCCCGGAATCCTCCTTTTTTGATTGTTCCAAAGCTCCCTTTCTTGTTCTTCGAGCTCAACTGGTCATGCTTCTTTCTCAGTTGCGCGATTCCTAGCTGCTAGATCCTACATCCTCTGATGTAGGTGAATCTGATTGTTCTGACTTATACTGTTGTAAGTGGCCTTAAGGCAACTTACAGTTCCAGCCCAATAGGGGAACTTTCCGGTGAGGAGGATCCAATTTAGAAGAAGGAACAAAAACCTACGTATCCTTTCGCCGGGTCAAAGATCAGTCCAAGCTAGGCTCTCGGAAGTCAAACTTCTCCTCTGCAGCTAGGTCAGTTCGGGCTACGACCCTTCGAGCAGCTCAGGATATTATAACAATAGCTTCAAGCATTCGTTCACAGTCGATTCAACAAGGGACAAAGTTCTGGCATCCCTTACTCTATTATCTTATTTCACCCCCTATACCGTATTCTCATGTATTTTAGTAAAAAGAAAAGGTGTGAGCCCGTGAGAGAAAAGAAGATGCCCTGAGAGGCAAAGCTTAGTCGGATTCGAACCCTATCGCCCGTGGGTTCCTTCAATCGGGTTAACTGCATCGGATATTCTCACTGCTAGCAATCAATCATTATATAGTAGAGACAACGCTACCTCCTCTTCCCCTCTCCTTAGCACTCGAGTAACTACGTACCTCGGTTTTTCTCCCTTTAGAGGATCCAGTTCAAGCATCATCCTAAGAAGACTTGAGGATGGACCCTGGGCGTCGTTCTTTATCCATTCATCTCTTTCCCCTGCTTTGAGCTTCTTTATCGGCTTTTTCTACCTATTGTATTGAGTTGCCTTCCCGCGGAACTACCTTTGGGAAATAAGAACTGAAGCCCTATTCACTTCACAGCTTTTTCGATCGCTACGTCAATTTGTGATTCAATCGATGCTAATTCGGCTATTAAGGTTGGCCTGGAGCCGGGTTTATGGCCTTTTTTGCCTAGTCTCTTCCTTCGTCTTCAACCCTCTCGTTTCACTCGAGCAACCGAGCTACTTTGTTCCTCTCCTTATCAGTCGAGCAGCTACGCACCTTTGCTCAGCAAACCTGTAAAGCTACTTCGCGGAACAGAAAGGCAATCCCGCTTCTTAATCATTAGAAGCACGGCGTCAAATTACAAAGAAAAAGTGCAGCTTTGGATGGAAGACAAGACGAAGTTAGTGTTCCGCGCGTCGCCCCTCTCCCTTTCAGTCGAGCTGCTTCCGCTCCTAGTTCCCGCTACAACGTTCCGATAAAGCAAGTCCGCTCCCTTCTCGCTCCGCTTCTCGCAATTTCATCCTTCTTTTTTTAGTAAAGAGACTTTTCGTTCCCTCTTATATGCTCGCTACTTCGCTCTCAGGCCCGGGAAAGCAACTTTCGTTTTCTTCCGGTAAAGAAACTACTTACCTCTAGGAGCTAAATCCCGCATTGAATTGCTTGCTAGAATTCCGTGCATACAAAATCTCAAGAAAAAGAAAGTTTTCGTTCATCGAATTTGACCGCGTAAAATGAAATTTCTCAAGCTCGGAAAGACCTTGAATACCATTCTAGTCAAAACAAATATCATATATTATCTGATTATAGCTTTTTAGAGAAAAGAGGACAAAGGGTTTTTTCAACTTTTTTCAGCTAAAATTACTAATTTCTCACCATTCGTTGGAACTTCTTCACCTAGATTGCTCAGTGCTACAATCCCGTAAAGCCGGAAAGCTAGTCTGTTCGTGCTGCAATTCGATGTGGGATGTAGCGAAATCAATCAATTTTCTTCATTGAACAGCTTAAAAAAGTTTCATTTATCGCTTGGTCCTCTTGGTCTCGCTACTTAATTTCTTCCCGCATCTTCGAACCTTGCCGGTCAAGCTACTTTCTTACTAGTGAAGTGAAGGCTGGTCCCGCGGTAAAGTTACTTCAAAGCTAGTTCGTCCCCCGGCAGAAAAGCCACAGCAAAGTCAAGCAACTTCCTAAGCATGAAAAGAAATTCCCGCAAAAAGCTCTCAAATTCCCAGAAAGAAATCAAAAAATGAACTCGGCTGGCTTAAAGTTTTCATCTTTCTCATCCCCTGAAAAGAAAGTGAGTTGATGGGGTGAAAAAAGTTCATTTCAATGATCGGCAGAAAGTGACTTTATATCTTTCTAAGTAGGCTGGAAGCAACTTTCGCAATTGATCATCTTGTCCAGGTACGTAGTCGCTATAGCGAAACTATTGGGCGGAAAAAAAATAGATTTTACAGTCGTCTGGGTGCAACTTCTTTCATTTCTCTGGTCGGCGAATTGAACAGCGCTCAAGTAACTAGTAGTACCTTTCAGTCAAGCATTTTTTCAAACGCCCGGGTCTCGCTTCTTTCCGTTCCGGTAACTATACGTTCCCGACTAATAGTTCCTACGGTTCTCTTTCCTATTAAGACCTAGCCTAGCCACCACCTTCTGTTATCTTCCCTTTTAGTATCAGGGTAAGAATGAGGAAGCAGAAGAGAAAGCCCTTGGTCCGAGAAAGAAGGCTTCTTCAAATCAACTACCCGGGAATGAAGGTAGGGCAGAGGCATTCAAAGAAGTTTTTTCAGGCGCAAAAAACAGAAGATAGCACCAGACCCTTACACCTTTTCTTTCTACATAGTTCGCTAACTGTAACCGAGACTTTACACACACCTGTTAACTTAATATAGTGTGAAAGCATAATAAGAATTTTTGAGTACCTGTGACTACAGCCTCGTTAAGCACTAAACTGAAGATAATAGCACCCATAAAGCAAGTCTTTTACCCCAGCGGGGCTGCTCTACCTCGGGTTCCAATTCCGATTGTTCCATATTACGAATGATTTCACGAACACTTTAAGATTTATCTACGCTCAGCCAATCTCTGAGGTGAGGGTGCGACGTCTAGAGATTGAAAGGAAACTGAAAAGGGATACTTTATCGAATATGCCAGGCCCGCGTCTTCCATCAGTCTAGAGAATACGGGTCTCTCAAAGGGTCGGGAACACTGTTAGCTGGATTCCAAATCAAAGAATGCAGACATGGGAACTGAATAGATAGCTTGGGGCACGGGAGCTTCCCTTAAGAGAAGAGTTCATTCATATGGCAGGAGAAGCTACGGTGTTCACATCTTTAATCTATCTGCTAGAGGTCTCTAGGCCCCTTTCCTACGTCTTTCTTTTGCATCTGAAGCTACTTCATCGTCTAGCTTGCCGGGTACGCGTCTTTCCAACAATATAGGAAAGGGCCCCAACCCTATAGGTAAGGTTGGTCTTCTACGTCTATTTCTCTTGCTGGTTTCCAGAGTTCGAATGTGCGTAAAAAGCCTCAAGAGACGGAGTTCTGGCCAGTCTATCTCAAGAAAGTCCCCCCATTACCAAGCAATCGCCTAGGGTCTCTCAACGGGTGCTGTTCCTGTCGACACTGTGCCTGCTCCTGAAGTAACCCCGGCTACCATCCTTGCTGCTAAAGAGACCATATCATCATGCGGACCGATGGAAAATGTAGTATATAGTAGAAGTATAATGGAAGAAGTATAAATGTAGTATATAGTAGTAGAGTGACCGTCTTCTTTCTTAATTCTAACTCCTAGCGAGGGCCCCTTCCGCCCTTTCTCTTTGCTAGGCAGTTCGCCCTTCCCTTTATAGAATCTATCTCGATGCTATATTCCCATGAACGGAACACAAAGCCAATCTCGGCATTAGCAGCGCGTAGCTTAATTCATTGGATAGGGAAGTCTCTGTCATAGGGTCAGTTGCCCCGGTCTCTTTCACCTCTTATTCCGACTGTTATAGCAGTGATTCGGATTCTGCTTTAGCTGAGACTTCTCTTTCTCTAGTGGGTGCGACAGACGATTCCTTCAAAGCAATCGAATCACTCTCTTCAGGTGTGGGTGTCAATCCATACTTCAAAGAGCAAGGCTCGAGGTCACGAGCAACTGATATTCCGTTGCCGTTGCCCCGTGTTTCACTATTTCTTTCCTTAGTTAGCACTTTCCCTCTTCTTCTTATCTTAAGGGAAGCACCCTCTTTTCCTACTACACCCGTTTCCGCCGCTCTGTCTGCTTTTAGTGATTAGACTAGCTTCTGAAAGCTATCTGAATCGTAAGAAGGTAGCCTTTCGCGGATTCTCAAGCAGGGGATTCTTCCATTCGCCGGAAAGATCCGAGTAGAAAAAAGAAAGAAAAGAAAACCTGGGCATAGAAAGAAGGGCTGAAAGGTGGTCCCGTAATGGGCAGGTAGCCAACCTGGGGAAGAATGTTTCCGGTACTTAAGAAAGTAGCGAAGTCAATCTCTCGACTAGTGTAGGAGTTATATCAGATGCTCTCGTCTAAGTCGATTACCCCCAAGTCATCGTTCTATCAATCTCTTGCTCTTCTGGTAACTGCTATTGAAACTAAATGCCCTCTTTCTTTTCGTATTTCTTTCGAGAAAGTGCTTTATTAAGCATCATACTCTTCTTCTTCTAAGGGATCGACTTCCTTTGGGGATTGGATTATCTTACGCTAATTCCATTCTCTTACGCCGGAGAAAGATCATACTCTAGAGACAGAGACGGGCTAAGGGAAATCCGCTAAATCTTTTTCTTTAGGGGGTATTTTCTTCTTCTCATCTTGAGAAAGGAATAAAGCAAAAAAGTAGCCTCTGCTTACGTAAGCCAATTCCATTTCTTGGAAAGTTCTTTCGATTGACAAAAGAGATTGGAGATAGGTAAGATTTATTCCATGATTAGAGAGATGAGACTCCAGCTCTTTTCATGCGGAGTCGGGATAGATAGGACAGGATAAGCTAGGGCCAGGGCCAGTGCTCGCCAACCCTAGTTGTAGAGTTTCGGGAAGTTCGATTCGCCAGTATCACGCTTTCTACCCGAGGGTAAAGGGATGGAAGAGCTACTCCCAGGTCCTAGCTCACCTCTAAGCACCCCATTTAGTAAAAGTTTTGACAGTTATATAAGTTTTCACGCTTTCCAGTTCGCTTGACACGAGAGGTTTCACAGCAGAAGTTCGTTTGCTAGTTCCAGTAACATTCCTAAGCCATCCATCAATCGGTAAATCCTTCCATGGAAAGCCCTGTCACAAGGCGGGAAAGCCAGTTCCCTCTTTTGAGCTACTTCGTTCCATCGCTACTCTTGTTTGAATCTTATCCGCTACAAATAAAAAATACTAGAGTTGATGAGACGCGGACATCCCGCCTATCTGACTTTCATTTCTAGTTTACCGGCTCTTACGGCTCTCTGGTCGCCTTCCATCAGACAAGTCGCTTTGTTGGTCTCCTTTCCATATTGAATCAGAACTGGTACGGCGCGCTCTACTTTATTACTTTTCTGACCTTGTTTTGCTGGCCTTACTTTCAGCCTGTTGGCTGAGGTACTTCCAGAATGCTATTCCCCCTAGGCAAATCTATTTGTTAGGGAAGAAGAACAATTAGGATAGAGAAAGCGGCGCGCTACGGCATTAGATTTGGATAAGAATCATAAGAGGCAGGTCAGGCGCTTTTAACGTAATGGCATTTTTTTTCTCTAAACCAGGCGAGCTATCACGGGTAGGGCGCTAAGAACGAGTATGGGAGAGGAAAGCCGCTAATCCTCTAAACCAGGCGGATAAGAAGAAGAAAAGAAGCTTTTATTTGATTTCTATCACTTGTATTTAGAGTAAGGGCTTAGTTGCATTTGAATGAGATATAAAATGTGGCCACAAGCCCAGAATCATCGCCTTAGGACCCTTGGGATGAATGAGCTCCTCCCTTCTAGTTACGGCTCCGGGGGAAATAGTCAATCTTCTTTTTCTCGAAATGGAGTTGAGAGCTTTCTAAGCTTAGAAAGTTCGTTAGCTCTGAATTCCTCTAGTTAGCGTATAAGATCTTCTTCTATTCTACGACCTCCGAATAGGTAAGAAGAGTTCAATTCAATAGTGCACTTTGATGTGAAAGGTTACCTTCTCCCGGTTGAATGAAATCTCCTCCTCATCCCATCCGATACCCGTCCAAATAAAGCTGGGATTTAGGTGTTAGGGACTTTGACCTCGAACAAACAAGCGGTCATCCGCGTGAAATCTCGCTCTCGCATGTCAGCTCCGGTCTCAACGATAGACTCGGCCGAAAGAGCAATAGATTAGATAGAGACTTGAGGAACGAAAGAGAACTCGCCCTTCGAGAGGAAGTGACAAAGAGATAGGTGACAACTAATCAATCGTCAATCTAGATTGACATCTATAAAATATAGTTTGAAGAGCTCACACTTTCCATTTACAACTGCAGATCGAGACAGGCCAGCCTGGAACTCCAGCGGTCTTGTTTAGTTTAGATGCTTTCTTGTTAATTAAAGGGGACTACTCTACAGGGGCAGGGACCCATCCTGACGGATGAGCTGCTCCCTCCCCCCGAGTACTGCTCTAGCCCCTTTCTCGCATTGGCAGCTTGCTTTGCACGCTAAAGGCCTTTTTTTTGTTTAACGTAAAAAGCCCTTACTTAATGTTATGTTCAGTTTGTCTACAGCTATGCCGAAATGAGGCAGGTCGTAAGGTCGGTGAGGGATCAAAATCAGTCCTGCTGCCCTGTCTTAAGCAAAGTGAGTAGACCTTCGGTCTATCCATGAGAGTGAGCCGAATGGCCTATCCAAAAAGAGGAGCACGGGAGCTCACTCACATCACAAGAGAACTAACCTCCGGATGCTTCCTCAGGAAGTCCTGAGCAGGACACAAGAGATTGATTCAAGGCACGAACGATAGGATCAGAATCATAAGAAATGACATATAATGAGACGAAGAACTAGACCAGACCACGCAATCGAGTGAATGGGCAAAGCCAGGTGCTCTTATTATAGCCGCCCTGACTCTAACAAGGAGGAGTTTCATCGACCGATAGCAATAGGGTTGTATTGATTGAGCTTAGTTTCACACTAAGACTAAGATAAGATTAAACCGGTATGAGATTGACGCTATTGAGTTTGATTGCTGTGATCGGTACTTCTGAAGTCGCTTAAGCCAAAGGTAGCTAAGCATAAGCGCAGGGCTGTATCTCGACCAGTGGGTATAGATTGATTGAGTGGGAAGACAGGAAGGAGAATCTTAATTACATAAGAGTTGAAAGTCAAGCTACAGCGCTTACAGAGAACTCAGTAAATCAAGAAATCTGGAGAGCGTCTTCGAACCTTAGTCAAATAGGCCTGATAGTGGTAACGAGCCGACCGACAGGGAGAGTTGGTTTGCTCCCATCCCAAACATGAATGAAGACAGCTTTATAAGGCGTGCCTACTACGGTGGACATACAGATACATACAAATATTATATATGGCAAGGATCTATACTACCTAGATGTGCACTCTCTCTATCCCTTTATAATATAATGAAGGAATTTCCAATGCCTGGCGGAAAACCTGTCTGGCATGGTAATCTGGTGGGTAAGGAGTTAGATGATAGCGTCTTTGGCTTTATTAATGCATATGTGGAATGTCCTAGTACTATAAAAAGGCCTTTTCTACCCTATCGAGACAAGAATAACACTCTAATCTTTCCAACCGGTAAATTTATTGGTGTGTATTATAGTGAGGAGTTAAAGTTTGCTAGCAAACTAGGCTACACTGTGATCCCAATCAATGGATATCTCTTTGAGAAGATGGAAAGCCCATTCAAGGTCTTTGTTAGCACTCTCTTTGAGAGCAGGGTTTCTGCTAGGAAAGAGGGTAATGAGGCGTTGTCATATGTGTACAAGACCCTTATGAATTCTCTATACGGTAGATTCGGTATTAACCCTAAAAGCACACTAACCGAGATCTGCGATGAGAATCGATTCAAAGATTTGATCAGGAAGAGTGAGTTCATATCCAGTGATATGCTTAGCAATAACATCTACATCGTTTCCTATTATAGCAATACCGAAAATACCGAAAAGTGGGACCCACCGAAGAATTCTGCTGTACAACTAGCTGCGGCTATCACTGCATCAGCTCGGATCTATATGTACCCCTTTATATCCCAAGATGACTGCTACTACACGGACACTGACTCTGTTGTGCTTGGTCATCCACTACCAAAAGATGTGATTTCCAATTCTGTCTTAGGAATGTTTAAGCTAGAGGACAGAATAATGAAAGGATATTTTTTAGCCCCTAAATCCTATTATTACATACCAATAGAAGGAGGTAAAAGAGTTCTCAAGTACAAGGGACCTGCAAAAGACCAGGTATATCCTGAATGGTTTGAGTCACAGTACGCTGATCCATCTCGTACAGAAAAGGTACAGGTTACATCAAACTTCAAGGTTGATTGGCACACTCTTGACATCAGAAAGAAAGACGCATTAGTTAAGATAGGGCTTAAGCTGGAGAGCAAAAGGATTCCAGTATATCAGGATACACTATGGGTAGATACAGAACCAGTCGAGGTCATAGACTTATCATGCCTAAATAACGTTAGCCGAATAATAATTCAATCACTATTATCCGAAAGCAATCAACTACAGGATGATAATAGGATTCTCAAAAAACAATTATACGAGGTAGAACAAAGTATGAAAGCATACAACAGAGAAAGAGAGGTTAATGTAGAGAATATTACGAGATTATCTAAAGAAGATGAAGGCACTGAACCAAAGCTGAAACCTAAAAAGACAGAAGATAAGAATAACATCAATCCTTTACCGGAACCACCTCCAGATAAGAATAACATCAATCCTTTACCGGAACCACCTCCAGATTGACTGACGGGAGGACGGACAGATAGGATAGAATGACGGTCCTGATAGGAGGGGATAGAAGATAAGGGGATGGACAGATAGGATAGAATGACGGGATATGGTATCACTCAAAACATCTTGCTATTAAGCAGGATAGAATGAAAGGATATCCCATTGGTACGGAACTCCGAATTACATCAGGTAAGAAAAACTAGCCTTAGGCAAAGAGTTGGCTGATGTGAACATCTTTCCTCTTTCTTCTTTTTGACGAATGAATTGGCACCTTTCCCTTTGCAAGCAACCGTCGTCTCAACGGATTGAATCATAGCCTACTTTCTTTCCTACCCTTGGGCTAAGCTATGCCTCCAAGTCAACATAGGATTAGGATGAAAGCCCCTGGGCTTAGGAGCTCGTAGCACTCTTCTTTTATCTTATCTCTTTAAACTACTAAGACAGAAAGAGCAAGCAAAGGAAGAAGAAATTTGAAATGAAATGCGGTCAAGTGACTACGTACCTTTGCAGAATCAAACTCTTTTCTTTTCGTATGCACGTGATTCATATCTTCGTTCTCACTATCAGTATCTAAGTAAGTAGAGGAAGCGCTATCTAATCACAGGTGCTTTTTTTAGTAATCCC
>CAOJCS013568985.1:0-11442 GCA_948332485.1 Euphorbia guentheri
CAAGGCAGCCTATCGCCATATTTTGGATAAGGTGCATAATCGGTTGGAAATCCAAACTGCTAAATCGGGCTGGTCGACATACTCTTGTGCAAACTACTCTCTCTACTATGTAGTTGTACACCATGCAAACTTGCTGGTTACCTACCGGCGTATGTGATGATATTGACAAGGTTTTTTGTGTGGTACGCTCAATGGAGCTAGGTCAAGTCAATGCTAATCCAAACGAAAACTCATTTCATTACCCGGATTTCTGGCTTTTACCTACTATACCGGGAAAGCAAGCCTACTAGGATAGGCTGGACTCTGATTCCATTGATTGGGTCGCCCATTAGCCTAGCAACTACCTATGCACTTCTTAGCCACTCGGGAGCTCAGAAAACCTTGGATCATTCCCATAACAGGAATAGCGGGACGATTAGCAACTAAAGAGAAGAGGTCTAGGCCGATCGACTCATCAAGTTATAGTATAGGAAGGTTTTGATACATCAACTCAATCATCTTTGGCCTGTTCCCGATTTAAGGTCTTCCGGTCGAGATCTCACAGTGGGGAGGAGACAGTAAAGGCAGGAAGATAGCTATCAAGTTTAGTTTAATATTTAATAAAGTGGTAAGCTTGTGCCCTTGAGTCGGCCGGGCTAGACTAGGCCCTGTCATTAGTAAGTAAGCTCGCCTAACCCGCCAACAATTATGTTTAAGCAAGGGAAAGGTCTAGTTCCCATTTCTCCGAATCGCTTTCGTTGAGCTACGTAACCTATCTACCGGGCGACCTTAGCCCCTTTTGCCAGCTCTTCTTCAATAGTTGTTCTGGTCCTGTAATTTAAGGAGAGCGTCTAATTGTCAGGTTATTTGCTCTTTCTATTAAACCGGATCAAAGACAATCTGTCTTGTTCCGGAGCTAGGACTTAGAGTTCCGTTTCCGTGCTCTAGGGCTTTCTTTGACTTCTAAGAGCAAGAGTTATCATCAAATTAGGGAAGGTCGTAGATCACTTCTTTATATGCAGCGTCTTGATTGATTCCCTTTGCTTGCAGAACTGTGCGCTTGTAGCTTTTGGTTAGCCAATATAGCAGGAATAAATAGCTTTTAAATGTTATCAAGATGCGTAGTAGTAGCTGATCTGTCCGGTGCAAAGAGCGATCTCATTAGTTGAAAAGCAGCCTTTCCCAACATCAGGATAGATAGCTAAGGAGCTCATCCCCAAAAGCCTTGTCATCTGGCTAGCGGGTCAAGCCCGACCTTAACGAATTAGAAGCAGGGGAAGTAGAAAGCCACAACACAATCAAAGGCTCTGACTTGCCTTATGGTTCAATCCCAGACTTCAGGTAGCCAAGTCAGTCTTCAGTCGGAGATGCCTAAACCGAAATAATAACATATGAAATTCATGCTTTTGCTTCCCCTGCCCTTATTGAATCAAAGCCTAACTAGAAAGGCCTCTGGGGTAACATAGGCAGTCAGAATAGCTGTTTCCAGAGCATCCTATTTTGATTTGTGTGCACGTGGAGATTTAGAAGCCGGGGATCCGTCTGTCTATTATGATATTGTTAGCGCGGAAAGCAACTTATCTAGCTCCACCGGGAGGAAGTCTAGGACTGAGTGCTAAAAATCCGGACTTCTTTCTTCACAGTCGAAAAGCTACCTTAGATAGAATCATATCCTTTCTCTGGTGAATCTATTATTACTACACCTGTGGGGGGATTCTCTTAGGATTCTTTACCAGATAATAAATTACTAAAGCCATATTTTTTCAAACCTTAACTCATAACAACCAATAACCCGAGCTTGAAGTGAATGACTTAATATTGAGGGTTAAGTTCCCGGGCTCACTTCAATCCTCGGAGGCGACAAGAACATTCAGCCGAAGAGTTCGAATTAGGTTAGGCAAGCCGCTAAGAGATCAATAGGGGCGGGTAAATCCTCAGATCTGGTAGGCCAGACTAAGTCAGTTCGAAGTGCTCAACTCTGAGCAAAAGGATTGATATTTTCTTGCAAGCAAGCCCGGTAAACTCGCTAGCTGGTAAAGCAGATCTCTTTCTCTTTCGATACTAGGCCGTACTCTAGATTAAAAGCATTATACGCAAATCAGTCAGAAGCAGGAAAGAAGAACTTACAGCCTAAGATTCAGTAGAAAGCCCGGAAAGAAAGTCATCTTTTCTTACCAGTTCGACCGAACGAGAAGGGATGGAGTAGAAGCGATATAAGAGAAGTCAGGGAGTAAAGGAAGAAGTGGAGAGACTCCTAAATATCTAGTCTAGAAAGTCTCTAGCCACTGCACTGGCCTTCGCTCTACTCTTCGCACCAGCCTCATATGATAATGCCACTAGTTAAGAAGGCAGAAAAAAGCTTTATCTTTCTCCTTTCTTTTATACGCTTTCTTCTCTTTTTGAAAGATCGTCGAATCGAAGCCGTACAATTGAACAAGAAAAAGAAGAGAAAGACCAAAAAAAAGAAGAAAAAGAAAAGAATTGGGAGTTGGTGGTTGCTTGCTTACCAAGCGATCCTGGCTTTCTACTCCTGTACTTACGGGATTTAAAGCATAATTACGGTAGCGTGTAATCGATAACAGAAAGCGGGTCGGGGACGACAAAACTGTCAAGTAAAGAAACCTACCAGCAAGAGCCCCTTAAACAAACGCATTTCGTGGAAGTTGGTCGATTTGAAGTCGCTTTATGAGTGAAAATGGATCGATGCCTTTTTACGGGTAAAACAGAATTTATAAGATTTGCATTTTCTTTATCTTCGATAAATCCGAAAACAAGCTATTTTCCCGGTAAAACGTAAAAAGTCAAATTTGAATTTTCTTTCTGAAGGGAAATGGACTTGCAAGCTAAAAAGCCGGTAAAACGAAAAAAGTAAGATTGAAATGATCACTTACGAGCACTTGCAACGAAAAAGACGGGGAAAACGTAACTTTTCCTTTTTCAATGATCTTCTCCGAAGGGAAAAGTGATTGCAAGCTTTTTTACGGGGTTTTGGCAAAAGTCTGATTTTAGATCCCATCGTAAAGCAGAAATGGACTTTCAACGAAAAAAGCCGGGAAAACGTCAAAAGTGAGATTTTAGATCCCATCGTAGAGCAGAAATAGACTTGCGTCCAAAAAGACGGGTAAAACGTAATTTGTGAGATTTTCATGATCACTTACGAGCAGAAATGCACTAGCAAGCTATTTTCCCGGCTTTTACGATTTTCTATTTTCTTACTAAACTTCGTGATCACACTCTACCCGAAACTGAGACGTTAGAACTTCTACTTTGAAAGAAGAACTTCGACTTGCATGTGTTAAGCATTGTCTGTAAGCATTACCTTTCAGTAAAGTCAGTCAAATATGCTATTACTTAAGAATAATATTCTTATGTTCCGCCAACTACATTGATTGGATACTGCTGGGCCTGCCTACGCAGAAAGTATACCTATTATCTCATAAAGCCGTTGAATTGCCCTTGGTTGTCTTACCCATTTGTTATATCTTATTCCCGCCTTTCTTGCTCTTTCTCGATGGTATTCTGGGGCGCTAGACCTCATTCTCTTTGATACGCTTATTCAATTGACATTGCCCCTTCCTCCCCTATTTTTTTCTTAAATCTTAAGTAAGATGGCTTGTGATGTGCCGGGGCTTAGAGGGGTCGGCGCCAACAACAGTTGCCTTTACTCGACAGTACACGTTCGCTTCGCTTACTAAAAAAAAGCAAGGGATACAAGCAGCTTTCGCTTCCTGAAGTGAAGGAAGTGGGCCTTCTCTGATATGGAAGAAGTGGGCTCCCGCCCCTAAGCCGATCCCCCTTCCCTTAGGAACCCTAGGCTTATGAACCTCTAGGCCCTTATGAACCTCTAGCCCGGCTTGGAACTTTCTTCTGGTTTTAGACTGAGTCTTCTGCATTCGACCGTGCGATAACTGTTTGCTTTTTACTCTTCCACGTTACAAGATTTCCACCTAAAAAGGAAAAAGTGCAGTATCCAGTCGTAGACCTCCTATCCGTCTGTCGGCGAGCCGGCCCAATCCGCATCTTCATAGGCAGAAAGAAGAGGATGTCTATTAAAGGTATATCAAATTCCTTTTCCAGGAAACACTTAAAATAAAATAAATAGCGAAGAACTCCTTTTTTCAACTTCGAGATGTGGACGTAGCATAAACATCCAAAGGCCCGGAAAGATGAATAAGCTGGTGGAGCACCATGTAGGATTTCATAAGGAGACCCATGATTTAGAAGTAGTGTAGGTTGGTTATTGATAACAAACAATGACAGCCGTATGAAAAGCTTTTTTTTTTATCCAAAGATACATGGGAACCGCGGAATGAAAAAGCATAGAAAGGCCCGGCCCTCCTTTATTCTAGTCCAGTTGGAGAGGGACGTATAGTTACTCGAGTGAAAGGAGAGGGAAAAGTCCCATCCGTTCCAGAAGTCGGGAAGGCTTAAATACCAAACGGAGGCAGGATCTACTAAAAAATGTGTAAGCCCGGTCGAGCCTAGCCAAAAACCAACAGCAGCTTATAGGGATAGTAGGAGTTCCAGTTGCTCCAACCATTCTAGTGGACCGGTCGAGGCCAGCAGCTATGAATACCCTGTGCCGGTTGTGCGAAGGAAGCAGATCGGGATCGAAGAGCAGTTGTTTAGCAGAGGTATGGTATGAGCCCGACATCCCATTATCTTCCTTTTCGGAGTCCAGCATTCGATCCGGAAAGATCTCACTAATCAATCATCTAGCTAACTGAACCGGATAACTTACCGGGACAAAAACTCCTTAACATTCAACTCAGCGAAATAAAAATATTTGCGGGTGACCTATCTCTACTAGACGGATTGAAAACTTCAAAATATCCCCCTGACCTCCAGACTTTCTCCCCAAACCCCCCTACTGCGATACTTAACACACCATCTGTCTACGGGCTGCTAGTCTAACCTGAAATGACCACAACTATACCACTCTGCTCAAATTAAACTATTATCATACGAACGACTGCAAGAGGGCTGCTGGAAAAGAGCAGTTTGAAGAAAGTCAAAGAACACGAACCCGCCAAGCAACAGAACGTTGTGCGGTAGGTAGAGGCAGAAGTCGATAAGCTCAGAAAAGTGTTATCAATTACGAGGGTACTAAAAAGATCTAAAAAGTGTTCCGTGATTGAAGATTGAATTGTAGTCTGTCTTAGTAGTCAGTCAATCCACTCCCGATAGGGAGAGGTATGAAATCGCTCGAACGAAGTGAGAGGAGTTTTATAGATTGCTGGGAGAGGATGGGAAGTAGTATGTCCGGTTCACTAGGTTCTACCACTGCAGGGCTCAATCATGCTAGTTGGGCTATATGCTTAACACATGCAAGTCTAATTCAGTCTTCCCGGAGTCTGTGTCACGCTCTTGAAAGGCCCTAAGAGCGTAAATCATCGGTTCCAATCCTTTAAATTAAAGTAAAGGGCTTCTCTTTTTTTCGGATTGGACTCGGCTGGAGTGAGATCGATAGTCGGAAATAGATGGACTTACTTAAGGGCTTGACTTGCGGTTCCAGGCTTAGATGTCCCAGTTCTGCTCTTCCAACTGCTAATGGATGGGGAACGCACAAGGCATTGCTTGGCAGGTGTCTAGCCACTAGGATGGGAAGAAGATGACTCGGGTCCTGTAGTTAGGTAATCTCCTGCTACTGGTAACGGCCGATCGGGACCAAGGAAGTACAGCCTTGAAGCATTTGTTCCCGGGGAAAGAAAAGTCATTGGCGAGTTCCTCATAGCTTGAATCGTTTGGTTGGCCGGAAGAAGCAGAAGATCCTTTTTTTGCAGCAGGAATTCTCTCTAGAACCGCAGTAGGAGCATGAGACGGAATAAGTTAGGCATCTGTAGCAAAGTAACTTGGTCCAGATCCCAGTTAGGGCATACTTGCTCAGGGCATACTGGCACGCTTGCTTTCTTTCCTCTTTAGAGCCAAATGCAGTACTAGGGTAAGCTTATTCAGTGATCAAGCTAGTGCCCAGTGATTTTCAATCTTGTCCCGGCCTATCCAATGCCTCCTCCTATCCAAGTACAGTCTTAGTCTTAGAGTACGCCCCTCTAATTCCTAACTAATCTATTGAATCTATTCCTGCTCTAGGGATACGTTTTTCTGGACTTTGATATGGGCAAGAAGGCTCCATGAGCAGATCTATTTTCAAAAAGTCAAGTCAAGCCCAATCCCGTAGACTGGTAGATATGGGATCTTAGGCAGGGGCCGCTGGGGCAGGCAAAGAAAGAAAGTCAGTTTTCAAGCTCTTTCCCCTTACCACAAAAGCATCGGCAATGGGCATTCGCCCTGCAACAGCATACCCGCGTTTAGTGAAGAAAGCAAAATAAGTGTCGGGGTAAGAGGGAAAGTACCTCAAAAAAGAAGGACCCTACAACTTCGGCCACTTAGAATGCTTAGCCGATTGATTAGAAAGATAGATAAATTGAAAAAGAAGGCGGTTCACCTTCTACGACTAAGCGATACACCAATGGGGATACAACCGGGACAAGATTCACTCCCCCCGATGCCCCCACTTCTCCTTAGGGATAAGTTGAGCTTAGTGATGAGGATGATTCGTGGGCCCAAGACATAGAGACAGACGGACTGGCATGCGAGACGGATTGGTTACTGCCTTCGAAAGCTAATCGCGATATAAACAATAGGATATAGTTGCATACTTTGGGCTTTTGGCCACCGATGAAAGGAAGATTCCCAGTCATGTAATTACAATCAAGAAATTGAGAAAGAAAAAGCTGGTCTAGCGCCGGTTCCGGCAACTCTTTTTAGATGTAATTTCCGATATCCTATCCTAGGCTCAAGAAAGGATAAAATTACTGAGCGGTTGAAAGAATTTCAGAAAAGATGGATGCCGCAACTTCATCATCCCCTGAGTCACAGACAGTCCCACTTCCAGCCTGTCCTCTTCTCTTTCCAGGAGATTGAGTTAGAGTTTCATTCGTAAGAAAACTCCGTTGACGAGGTCTGTCCCTTCTTGTGGTCTTTCCCCTTCTGCTGGGTACTTCACCATCAGACCAACCTTCGGGCGCCTTCTCTGCTTCAGTCTCTATTTTCCTCTTCCTTCTTTTTTTCTTCATCAAAAAATATGATGTAGGTAAGATGTAGAAAGGGATAGCTCACTTTGACTTACTACTAGAAAACAAGTACTTACTGTACGGAATAGGGAAGAAGTAAGCTTTGAGGCTTGCTTTTCCGACCGCTCCTATTCAAGTTTTACGAAATGTAGTAATAAAGAGCCAAAACCAAAAAAGGTGATATCGAGCTAAAGAGTTGCTTTCTTTTTCTTTCTCACCTTTCTTCCCGGTTGAAGCAAGACGGTTGGTCCCGCGTAAATTAAATAATGGGATATCATATCACACTCTCTACTAACTATCTAAAAAGATATACAGTCTTTACAAGGACTTTAAAGCTTGATTTAAGGTTAATCTGTCTTTTCGCAAGTGATTTATTATATGGCTTGTTGAACGTGGGAAAAAGGGCTCTAAAAGAGCATCTGAGCAGGGTATAGGTAAGCTCCTTTCTCGACTCGGGCAGGAGGCTAAGGGTATAGCATCCAAGCTAGTCTTTGACTAGGTTATCATATACTTTTGTCGGGGCGTGATGTTCTCGTATATAATCTAAGGAATTGCCTACTTTAACCTCTATCCAAAGCTTTTTTGAACCCTAACCAGCCTTCCATGGCATTTACCTCGGGCCTTCTTCCTATCTCACTCACTCAAAGACTCGCTTTCCGCTTTCTTTATTCCATCGATAACATTACTGACTATTATCCCAAGCTAATGAGAAGATCTTATCTTCTTCTTTTGACTAGTATTGGTCAGACGCAAGTATGGCTAATATAATGATTATAATGATTCCTATGACCATATCATCATACTCTTCTCTTGAAGAAGACGGGTCGTCTACAGAGAAGATGATTTTTAAGTTAGGTTGACTTCCTTTTCTAATTGAAAATTTTCTTCTCAGGAATCTCGTTGGGGCCAGTAGGTGCATAAGCCAGCTCATGACTTTGGTGATTACTCCATTAGAAGGAGGAAGAAAGTCTTTTGATAAGTTAAGGTCAAGAAAGATAATAACTAGAAAAGAGAGGATAATAGATATTATGAGTACTGGGATAAGAGGGGGCACTTTCCTTATTTCATAATGTGGTAAAATAGGTTTAATGACCAGGGCATTCTCTTTTTTCTCATCGGGTGGGAAAGAGGCCAAGGGAAGTTAATCAGAACTTTTCTTATTAATACGAGGAAACTTCACCATTTACTTCAGTCTCAACTAGACCTAGAACCCTACTAGAAAGTTAGAGAAGGTTTTCCAAACCTCATATTGCTCATCTTTTTCATCTGCATCTCTTGTTGCATCTGCTTGCCTAGAAATTTCCTGAAGAAGTGGGCATCGAGACATTTCTGCATTATATGCTTGCTATTCGAAAACTACTCAAAATTTCGCAAGTTCAGCGAAGAGAGAGTACCCCAGGTCCGGTAAAGGTAATTCGAAAGTTGACCACTTTACGTTTTCCGGGGATTTCCCATAGCTTATAAATTTCCTTTGGTGGTTTCCGTAAGGGCTTTCATACTAGTCCTTTCCTTCTCAAGTTGATGGGCTTTGAAGACCGGTAACGAAAGTCAAGGGATTTTACTGGACCCGGGAATGGTGAAACGGGAAAGACTAAAGAAACTACAGAAGGCAAGTGCCCATGACAAGAAATAAGCTAAAGGCTTAGAATTAGCTTCGGACCATTGAATGAATAGAAAAAGAGAACAACCACTCGGAAAGAACCCGCGAGCTACCTTTGTAAAGGCACCCGGATTGAGGAGATGATAGATAGACTCGATGCACTTCATTACGTCTAGTCAGGGTCTTTCTTCCCTTGGTTGAGTAAGGCTCCGCAAGACCTGCTTACATTGCGTGCAGTGGGAATGGAGACAGCGCTATTTCATTAGGCTTTGGTTTTGGTCTTAACGAGCCTTCTTCTGCTGTTGACGACTTTACTTCCTTTTCAGAATCTGCTTGAGCTATTGAAAGCAAGCTCTTCCTCCTCGCCTTTAAATCATGCTCTATAAAGATCACCTCGAGTAAGAAGCGAATCCCTTGTCTAGCGGCGAGAGTTGGATTTTGCTTACTCAGGTCCGGTAAATCTCATTCTAAATCTGAGAAGGTGCTTTTAAACTGTTGAAATAGTCTATCTTCCCCTCCATCTTCTAGGAGATGAGATGATAGTTCTTCTTTGTAAATAGAAAATGATCGGTATTCAATTCAAGGGCTTAAACTCTAAGATTCCCCAGTCTGTCCAATAAACTCAGGTTTCAAAAGCTGCTTTCTCAGAGGCGAGTGATTTGTCTTTCTAGAATCGATTGCTTTTTGTCGGGTACCTGAGAAGCTGCTAGATAACCCTTAAGCGAGAGGAACTACCATCAATGGCATCAAGTAAAATGCTTTTTCACCCCTCTCCTATTGAAGTTCCCGATGTGATAAGCAAAAAAGAAGGGTCAAAGTTAACGATTTACACAGATCGAGATTCCTATTCTGTGACCAGAGAAAAACCAGATGCTGAAAAGCAAGCCCCTTCGCTTACTCAAGGTAAAATAGATAGACTTTAGGGGATGATGGAGCTTTCACCTCTAGGCAAACTGTCTAAGGAGCTGAGCCACTACTTGACGTATGGGCTTCAAACTAGAATCTAAGAAAGAGTAAAATTCTGTATTCAGATACGAAATATAGGGTTGTCACTTCGATATCGTACGTATTCACCCCGCCATTGTTGTTATCACTAAATCCAGGTGCCTTACCTTTCCTTTTAGCTATACCTTCTGCTGCCTTCTCGGATAGCCTAGCCGAAGAACTCAACCTGTGCGCGCCAAGCAAACAACAAGACAAGAAAACAGGAAATCCTAGAACTCTTTCCTTCGCGCTTTCTAAGAAGAGGGGATTTCGGTAAAAGGCAAAGAAAATGGTAGAGAGATTCGCTTACATCAACTGCACATACTTATTATTCTTGAACCCAGAATTTAAGGGGATCGAGCAGATGTTCTATGTCGTAGTATTGGGTTTCCAAACTATTGAAGAGTGGAAAATACTGGTTTTTCTGGGGGAATTCGGAGTGGGAATTTCAATGAAGGCCTATTCGGATCAGATGATTCACGCCATTGTCTCCTTTCATGGAGTATCCGACTGGCTTCTGACTGCGGGTTATGGCAGCCCAGATGCAAATGACCGAAAAGGCTTATGGAACTCTCTATCGGAAAAAAGTAATCTCCATACTCTTCCTTGGCTTACTTTGGGTGATTTTAACTTATCAGCAGATGAGATTCTATTCTTATATTAAGATGACCTCCAAATTGAATAAGTAATCATTCGGGCCCCGATCAAGGCTTTTTTGGATCCCCTGTAGTCGAGCTAAAACTCGGCCTTTCCGTTTATGAATATTCCCAAAGCAGTCCTTACTCCAAGCTTCAAGTAGGGCTTCGGTGCCTTCTCTCAATCGGCAAGTTAAGCTAGTCGACGAGGGGGGCGGATCAAAGACTAGTGATAGAGTAGCTCTCCGAACCTTTGCTTTCTTTAAAAGGCCATACTGTGGCAATTGGTTAAGATCCGGTGTGGACCGATGTACCTGCCAGCTCATTAATAAGAGCTTTTCAAAAATGAGGCGTTTGGAACCCTACTGCTATTACCTCATCAGACGCGTGACTATCTTGGGGGCCTAGCAAAATGCACTACCACTTCGTCTTCCCTGCACTTCATCTACTCGGACCAGGGCCTCTAGGCTCCCGACCCCCCGCAGTCTTGAAAAAAATGACCCGCAGAACTACAAGGCAGCATAGGATCTCTTAGAGGCTTCGGCACGAACATAGACAACTAACAGGCATACGAAGATCTACCAGTTTCGCATAAAGATTCCGGACCGAGTAGCAATCTGGATACCTTTTTTCAAAAAAGGATGGCTATACCCAGGAGCCGCTCTGGATCTTGCTCGATCTTCCTTGGCTTCGTTGCTCTTTTACACAACCATCTTCAGTCTTGACTTAGCCGGAACTTAAGTGAAAGAGAACTCAAAGGGCTGCGTCCTTGGTCAAGATGGCTCACTCTCTCTCCTGCTCTAGGACATTAACATTAAGGGGAAGACTTCGTAGATTCACTGTGCATTTGTTCTGAAAACAGCGCACTCAGCTCGGGTAATACATCATGTCCGGCATTCGTAGATCATTCCTCCTTTGCTTTTGCTACTGATGGAATTTCATTCTATTAGAAATGGAATTGTGCAGCCCCTATTCGCCTATTCTCTGGCCGTGGGTGTGGGTTTCTACTAGTGATCTTCTTGTAAGGCAAATTGGCCTCCCTCCCGCTACGGCTCGCTCTACCTTCCTTTAGCTATAGGCGTGTCCAATCCGATAAGAATCCGTTCCACATAGTGCAAGAAAGCTCGGTGGGCTTTCATACGAGGGTCCTGCGTACTGTGCCATCGCCCAA
>CAOJCS013586584.1:0-17086 GCA_948332485.1 Euphorbia guentheri
TCGAGCTAATCCGACTTCACTCTTTCTTTCTCGCAGCCATTTCAATAGCTGCTATCTTCCTAAACAGGAAAGGGGGGGAAGAGCTGCTAAGAGCATATGCCACGAATTCCGTCTAAGAGAAAGAGATTCCAACCTCGGCTCTATGGCCCTCTCTGAAATCCACTCTTCTTGTCTAGAAAGACGACCAGGATACTCAATAAGACGCTTGGAGAGATAGCGGATGAGTTCCGAACGATTGGCCACGCCATTGACTTGGCTTTGAGCAGACTGATACCCTTCATAGGGAGAAGGGAAGTCAGTCCCCAGGTACTGAAGAGGCCGGGTAGTTCCATCAGGAAGATAGAGCTTCAAGGTTCAATGGTTTGGTTTAGTCGTTTAATTACAGAAAACCCTGCATCGCGCCATAGTTGAAACTGATAATCAGTGCCGTCTGGGTAAAAAAACCAAACAGCCAAGGGACCTATTAATTCCTTTCGAACTCCAAGTGTTAAGAAACATAAGTCATATTTATCCAACTCGGGGGAAAGAGTCTCTCTTATTGGCTTAGCCTTTCGAGTTTCAGGTACGTCGTTAGGCTCATTCTGGTCTCATTCCTGTTCATAGGCAGTTAGGACGAAAGAGCAGCTATTGAATCAGCAAAAGAAGACTTGAAGCGTGTGTAACCCGTTCTAATTCGTTGAGTAAGGGGCTTAGCGCTTTGATGTTGACTGTCCTCTACTCGGGGCACCCATCTTTCTTTATATGCCCATTTTGCAAGAAAAAGAGCTTTCTTTGCAAAAAGATGACTTTCCCGCTTTCCTTTGTGAGGGAGGTTTGTGCAAATGAATCTCTAGTAAGAAGAAAGCTAGTAAGGGCACTGGCATAGTGACTGGACGAGGAGAATTGATAGACAGATCAAATTGTTCAAGAATCGCTTGTTCGACGAAGGGCGTCGTTTTTAAGTCATTGATAGGCCTTTCCTACTATACAGAAAAAGAATCCTATCCTATTATGTGAATTTTGCTGTTCTTAGCCCGTCATACCCCTCCCTACCCCTTTCGACGCAGCAATGAGAGCAGCAGGAGTTGCTTTACCTTCACCTCTTGGCGGAAGAGTGAGTGACTCTTTAGGCTGGCATGGTCTTAGAATTAAATATCTGTCAATTTTTTCTTCAATTGATTCCTAACAGGATTGGCAGTGCGTAACACATCGAATTGGAAGTGGAATGAAGATAATGCGCTTTACTCTTTCATTTGTAGCTGGATTACCCCTTTTTTTGGTTGGGCTTTATTGAATTGAATCTCTTTTGTTTAGTTTTTAACTAAGCCTCATCTTCGGAGGAAGGCATTGGAATTAGGAAAGGAAGCTGTGGCACTTCTGACTTTATATGAGGAGGAGGTTTTTTCAATAGCAATAGTAGACACGCTACGATCTTTTGATCTTTGCTATAGAAAGATGAAAGGGAAAGACTAGTCAAAATAAAAAGCATATAACTAGTCTTCACTTATTAGAGCGTTTACGCTAGGCCCCTTCCTGCCCCATAGCCTTGCCGGGTTATTTACTGATCTGATGAAAGCGGGTATTCCTACAGTACACAGTAGAGGAAATGAGTCAATGCGCATTGCCAGTAAGCAAAGGGATTATTGAAGGACAGAAGCGCGCCCCCTGGAATCCCGGAGGAGAACCGGAGGCCCCCATGAATGCTATCTGGGATTAAACAAGCAAGATAGCATTCATCTTATCTTGGGCTTGGGAGAAAAGGGCTTAGCAGCAGAGACAAGAGAAGCGGACGATGTTAGAATGGCTTGTGCAAGTGCATCAGATGTGGGACTTTTCTCTCGAGAGAGGGGGTCTTACCGCTCTTTGGAAGAATGCCCTCTTAGGCAGCTAGAGAAGTTGACTAATGCTCCTACGAATAGGCAGGCCTTTTAGGAGAATGAAAATGAATCCCAATCCGGTTCCCTTGAAGCAGCTGTGTCACTTTCGGATTTGATAGAATCGAGTTCTTTGCAGGTTTTACATTGTGGGATTTTCCTTACTTGCCTTCAAGCGCTTACTCAATGCCAAACTTATCTAACCTAACAGCGCATATGAGCCGTTAAGGTCAAGGCCGTACTCTATTCCTGACTAGACTAAAGGTAAGGAATAGCGGCCAACTATACGATACCACCAAACAAAGGATTCTAAACCTCAAAGCCTTTTCGATAGGAGCTGCTTGCCTTGCATTCGATGCATCCACCCGCAAAGGGAACAGGGGATTTGTGCAAACACAGGAAAGACGCGACATTTGAACGAGTTTCAGCCCCTTCTCTAGCATCATCCCGCGCTTCGGCTTGATTACGAAGAAGAGGCTTATTAAGAGGAGCCAGCTAGACGAAAGAAAGATGCTAGTGGGATTAAGAAGAAGACGATAGGACGCAAAGGCAGCACAAATCTGAGGCTGAAGCCAGAAGCCGAATATCCAGGATTCAGAGGACGGCACCAGCAACCCCTAAGCAGCAAGCGGAGGATGTGGAGGGGAGGTATTAGAACTACTAGTCGGTCAGTCCGGCAAGCCAGCTAGGAGATATCATAAGTCGAACTCCTACTTTATAGTCGCCCAAGCAAGCCAACCCCCAAGCCATACAGAGGAATGAGTAAGCGAAGGAGTATTCGTTTACCTCTCTTTATCGGTCGAGCCTCTTTCAGAACGGGGATATGAGTACTTCGACTTCTGTTGCCCCATCCTCAAAGACTCAGAGCCCTTGGAACGGAAAAGGAGGTGGCGAACAAGTAATAGGAAGAGGCGTGGCATGGCCCACCAAGCTGACGTGAACCGGGCCCAGATTGACATGTTAACCACTGAAAAGGTTAGTTACTCCCATTGCTCATCATGGAATGAATTCACTTCGGCTTACTTTCATCTTACCAAATCCCTCTTTAACATGATGTAGGTAGAGTGGCGCCCATGGGAGGATTCCTTCCATTGGGATAAAGATTGCGTGGTCTCGGCCATAGAGTATTGGCAGCGACGATCTTTCTTTTCTAACTCGATTCTTTATTCTCGCCTGGCATCTTATTACATAGATCCTTAGATTCTCAATTGCGTGGTTCGTACTTACCGAAAACTCCATTTGAAGTTGACTGGCACTTTCTTTGATATTTCATAGATCCTACTTCATCCTTCCCACTCCCTATTTCTTTCCCGGGGCTAAGCAAAGAGATGATAAAGGTAATCGCACATAGAAGTAGGGGGAAAGGGAACTACAATGGAGACTGACCCCTATTCCACTACGGAGATGGAGTTACCTGTCTTCGAACAGAACCTAAACTGGCTCGCTAGCCCAATGAACGAAGCTGAAGCAACCTCTTATTCCCTATTCATATTCTTTCTCTTTCACACTTCCTCCATTTCATATTCAATATTCGTACTTTCCGGGTGAGCAGCTAGATAGACAAGCTAAAGCTTTCCTGGTTTTTCCGAACCCCACTACTAGCTCTATTTGATTTGAAGTAATATCTTTACCTTTCTTCTTCCTAGGAAGCCCCTAAAAGAAAGAGAAAAGGCAGGAGGGTGAAGACGAAGTCGTCAGATGATGCCTAAGGCGTGAAACCAAAGAGAAGAAGTTCCTACAAATGCCCACTCTCCTTCTCACAGGCTGAGGAGACTGGCTAGCCTACCTATCCTGAGCAGAGATGGAGCAACTAGTGCTCAACTTCTGTCTTTGACTGAAGGTAGCTTGCTTACTCTCTTTGGAAGAAAGTCAAGAATAGGAGAAGTGGGAGATTGATTCGTTTAAGTAGTTAAGGCCATTAGCCAACAATTCGTTGGAATCGATAGTAATCGCGGATCAGCATGCCAGCTTTGCAGCTATTTCGGAGTGGCTCCTAAGAGTCAAGAAGTACTTTGTTCGAATCAACGTGTGTCACGAATGAGAGATTGGTTCTCTTTTTGCCTGGGGATCAGAGTAAGATCAGACACGCCATTTCATAAAGAGAGGCCCTATTCAATTCATGGTCATATGCTGCTTGACGCAACTACCACTGGAAAGCATCAAAGAAGCAAGAATTCCATGCGCTTATTCACCGAATTCACTGACTAAGCTAACTACTTACTCTCCAGCCGGTCCTTCTTCGAACGATTATGAAAGAGTTGGAAGAAGTGGCCGTGTAACTGGCTCGCTTGAGCTTTGGTACGCTAATAGTTTAGGCCTGGGATACCTTGATTAGATAGGCTATTTTATGTGTCAAAGAGCGGATTCTCAGCATCTACTCGGGAAGGCATGGTCTTTCACCCGGGCGCAAGCCTTCTTCTTTCAGAACTAAAAGGGGAGCGTTGGTTTGCTGTGTGGGTGGTAGGTCTTTCTTATTCAGTGGTCAGTGTTGGTAATGTTATAGCGCCAAGCGCAGGAATGAAAGCGATGCCCCTTCTATTAGATATTAGACGTCGGACACTATTCTTGTAGAATGTTAGGACTGGGTTGGAGCCTGCAGGGACTTCTTTACATAGCCGAACGGGTCTTTCTCTCTTTCTCTAGTGAAAGCGTTCGTAGAGGCCTTCTTCTTTAGTGGCTGGTTTAGTCATTTTTTTTTTCTCCTAGCTTCAAAGCCTAATGACAGAGGCCTCCTATAATGGATCAAGTTGCTATATGGAAAAGCTTTGTTCTACCCGGGTCTGAGGTCATCGGCCTCCATTTGCTTGGGTTTTGGAAAGCAGACTTTTGATCCTTCAAAATGAAGGTTGGGGACTTATTCGACTGTAGAATATTAGGATCTTCCAGTGAGAAAGAGGAGACCTCGAACATTACCAAGACGGACGCCTAATTCAGGAATACCCGTATGGTGATACATCTGAAAAGCACATTCACTCACTTAGAAACTGAAAAAGAAATCCAAGATTTATGGACAGAAAGAGAAAGGAAAGTAGTCCCCGTCCCCCCTAAAGTAATGAGGATGAGCTCTTACACGAGAATGGATTCCCTGAGTGAAGGACGAATGGAAGAGAGCAAATCCGAAGCAAAACAACATAGAATAGGCCAATGGTCCTAAACCCAGACAACTCCTTCCTCGCTAAAAAGAAAGTCGATCACACATAATCGGCTGAACCGAGATAAGACCTAAAATAAAGTAGCCTACGTGCTAGACTAGATCTTAGACTTCCCAGAAGGAATACAACAAATCCAGCAAGGAAAAAAGCAAAATCATTAGGGTAAGCGACTATACCCGCCGGAGTCCCTTTTTTTGCTAGAACAAGCTTGTTCGCTAGCTCGAGCCCTCTTACTTTTTGTGACGTGGTCTCAGTCCGCCTTGCTTAGCTGCATGGCTGATAGCCTCACCTTGATCTTCTTGGTCCCTTGTACCACAGGAAAGATGCGGGGGTCTTCTCTTCCAAAATGCATACCGAATTCATGTGTGGCATGGGCACAGCCTTCACTTGCCACTTGCCTTAGGAAGTCCATCCCCAGTACCACTTGGGAGTCATTCATGGAGGCTAGGGTCAGGTCTACCTTGCCCTTCCAATCACCCGCTCCACCGAACGAGCCAGACCTTGTACGGGCTTTTATACTTTTTTTAGGTTCATTGGGTTTTTTATTGGTTGGAATTTCCTTATTGGGCTTCAATCCTAGTCGCTTTTCCTTGAGACTGAGAGTACGAATTGCATTACCTCTCAATCCGCCTTTTACCCCTTCCTCTTGCTAATGGAAGAATCTTTAGCTCAGAAACCTGCTGATTTGAGCTCACGACTTCCCTCAAGCCCTTTTGATATTCAAAGGGAATCTGACTCAGAATACTCGGTATGATAGAAAGATCACAGGTTTGGTAAGGCATAGTATAGCAACATATTCTAGCGTTCACGGGAAAGGAAAGAGTATAATATGAGATTTCTGCTTACCCTACTTTAACCTTCTCTTTTCCTTTAGCATAGCAAGCAAGGCTACGTGATATCCAACAGCGCTTACTCTCGTTGCGGTTATTGCATCAAGCACGGGTTACGAAAGCAAGGGATTGAGCGTTATCGAAAGAATTGGTCGTGCTGTGTTTACTCATTGAACACCAACGCAATCGAAAAGCCCATGTTCTCACTCACAGGAGCCCCGGGGGACATCGAAGACTTGGAACTACATCGAAATAAAAAGAATTTACCAGCTCTTCAATGGTTACGGAGGAGGACTTTCCGAACTCAATGCAAAAAAACGTACAATAAGCGTCTGGGTTAGCGTTCGCGGGGATAACTAGTCCTAAGCGAGTTGAGGGAATTTTCTATGCCAATCTCATCTCAAGATTTGGTTCTAATAAACTAGAGAATCAAGGTGAAGACGCCCACCTTACGCGAGGTGAGCTCTATCTGCTAGCGGAGGAGTTTCATTCAGCAGGAACCGGGAAAGTAGCCATACCTTTAAAATAAAAAAGGGTAGCATAGATAGCAGTGGGAAACCAACCAAACAAATGCTTCACGCAAATAGTTTGAAAGAAGTTCTAAGCTCAATAAGCAGATAAGGCATCAAGTCTTGGAGAAGAAGAAGACCCTAGTAAACTGCTAAACCATATTCGTAATTGCTCGCCTATTATGAACTTGACTTGTGCTCTAAAGCTGTCTTTTTGAGGAAAACTTGAGATAACCTTTTCTGACATTCTTTCATATAAAGCAGTCGATGAAGCTTAAGGTAAGGTTATGCCGTTGAAGACCGGTATCCCTTCCCCACCAGGAAACTATGGTCAGTTCTCTTCTTTTTCCCAGTGGGTTTAACATAGGCTTCATCTAAGAACTCTCAACCCCGTGGCATTACTGGTTCGCTTGCAAATACTTTTCCTCTCGCCGCTTTCCCGAAAATGCCTAAAGTTGGGGTTCAGAAGATGAAACCGAGAGTAAGAAGCACTCTACACTAAAAGTGGTGTACTATCCCCGTTGATAAAGAAGTTTGGACAGGCTAATCCCCTCTAATGCCTAAAGGTGTCTTTCTATTCCTTCGAGGTTGCCCTATTTGCTTTCCCCCGATGGTGCGTAGGCAAAGGTAAGGCAAGATGTTATTCCAAATGTAGACTGCAACCAATTGATTCTTAAAATCGGATTCTTTTCTATATACGTAATTTCGTTCTTTTATGGAAGGAATTTCATTCCCAGTTCGTAAGACTCTTTCTTGCTCTTAAGAAAGAGATGTTTCATCTTTTGTTCTGTTCCGGCTTTTTTCGGTATGCTCTTCCGCCATAGGATGAATAGTATGGAAATCTCTCTATCATGTTTCGTAGTTTTTTTAACAATCTTCATTATTTTTATTCTCTTAAAAAGCAGGACACAAGCAATAGTCCGAGTTCTTCTTCTATCTTTGCAAGGTTCGAAGATGCTTGTGCGGAAGCGCAAGGAAGACTCCTACTTCGTCTATTCAATTTCCGATCATTCCAAGCAAGACTCCTACTCCTACTTTTGAATTTCCTATCACCAAGACTCCTACTTCGTCTACTCACATATCATGTGTGAATGCTCATTCTCATGCTCATGGTTGGTTTCCTTCTAGGTCATTTCTTCGTGAGGATTCCAATCTACTCTTCTTTGGAAAGCCAAGTCTTAGTTCCCTTTCCAAGCAAAGTTGTAGTCTTAGGGTACTTAAATTCAAAGAACGTGGTCTTCGGGGTCTCGAGAGAGAAGGACAAAGAAAAGAGCCATTTATTTTACAAAAACCATTGCCAATCAAAATGGACATTCAACTTTATTCCTCTTGTCCATCTTCTCCTAGGTATGGTAATCCTAATTTGACTCATGCAAAACTTCTTTTTATTTTATAATTAATACCCCTTATTCTTAAATAGAATTTTTCTTTGGGTGACTATTCCTTAGATGAATTTTATTGTCTGATAGCTGACTGCTACGTGAGAGGTCTTTCTTCCGATGTGCAACCAGTAGAGCGCTTCTATGACTGTGTAGAGAATGTCACTACAAGCATAGCTGATTCCTCGTTAGAGGATGTTGAGAAAGGCAAGTATGGTAGCAAACTCCTAGCCGATGGTATGATTTTACTCGGTCTATTGTGCATATCTGCGGGTATGGAGATGGATAAGGAGGGGGTTGGTTAGAGTTCTTTTTGGAATGTCTTTTTAATGTGTGATGAATTGAAAGCGGGCCAACCAGGCCAAAGAAAAGGAAGAAGCTCGTCTTGAAGATGAGGGAGGCTATTTTTTGCCAACCGAACTGCGTTACCAAAAAGCTTCTTCTCTTAATTCTCATTTTTTTCACTCGACCTGAAAAAACCTTACACGATCGGCCCGATACTCTATGCCTTTTAGCGCAGAGGGGCAGGCAGGTTGTTCATGAGGGAGAGGTTAGATAATACACTCGACCGTAGGGAGAGGCAGAAAGCACTTCTTTCTTTTTAGTATGGCTTGCTTAGGTCAAGTAAGCTTATCATTTGCTAGTTTTGGGGCTTTAAACTGATGTTTTGGTTTACTTACTTATCACTTATCTTATATATAGGGTAATGTATCCAATGTCCTTTATCACATAGTGAGAGATCACGAATAAAGTAGAGATTGCAAACAATGGTTCAGGATGTCTTCAACGGTTCCGGGGGTACGGATAAGCGTATAAAGCTATTACAATGATAAAGAGCGACGATGACGATAAGAAGTTCTTAACTAACTTTCTATCTCCGAGTGAAGCTTTCAGGAGTTCCGTAAGGACTTGGCATTGGCCTTTTTGGCCCTTAGTCATTTTTGACACCTATGGACATTTCTGTAAGGGCTTGGGAGGCAAAGATGTGATGGTATGGCATTTAGTAAGATTCTTCGGGATTAGGCACATCTCTCCGAGTAGAGACTTCGATACCTTACCTACATCATTTCATTGATGAGCTACCATTAATTAATGTAAGTTAGTAATTACTAGAAGTTCAAATTAATGTAAGTTAGTAATTACTAGAAGTTAAGCCGAGAGTTTCCCAAGCAGCAATAGCACTGCTTAGCCTGCTTACCAAGCTTCGATAGCACAGCTTTTCTTTCTCAATTTCTTGATTCTCTACCGAAGCGAAGGGGAATCCACTTGAAAGCTCGATTTGCTCTCTCGCATGCTCC
Organism: Euphorbia guentheri; assembly: GCA_948332485.1. Taxonomy (NCBI): domain Eukaryota; kingdom Viridiplantae; phylum Streptophyta; class Magnoliopsida; order Malpighiales; family Euphorbiaceae; genus Euphorbia; species Euphorbia guentheri. Next base: position 9,022 of record CAOJCS013586584.1, read on the forward strand.
TAGAATTAGGGACTAGGTTCTTCCATCATTACCAAAGGAAGATTAGGGACGATTTAGATTCCCATCCTTAGGATTCTCTTTTTCACATCCCCGAAAAGCAGCTGAAGGATTCTGAACTGGAAAACTTCTGTTTTCGAGCCAGTTCGCCTGTACCTGACAATGAGGCTTTCAAGGAATCGAAAGAATGGAAACAATTAATCGAAAAAAGACAATAGCTTTAAGGGCTCCCGCAGGATACGGGAATGGGAAGGCACAAGGAAGAACACCCCCTCGATGTCCTTTACCAACTGAAGTCAATGCCTTAGCCAATACATTCTGATACCACCAGAAATTTCCTACTCAAGAAGGAAGAGCATTCAAATTGTAAGGGTAAGTAGCTCTATCAACTCTCTCTGAATCAAAGGTTAGGGCAGGCCTCCCTCGCTCTACTAACTCCTCAGAAAGAATTGTCTTCCCGCAGTGAAAGCTTTCTCTAAAGGATTGAACCATCTCTCATCTCAAGCCTAGGACCGATGGAAGCGGGACCTCTTTCTAAAGTGCAAACCTCTCAGAAAGAAATTGCCTGCCCAGTTCATAAGATATAAAAAAGATATAAAAAGAGGGATTTTCATAGTTACACGTGAGGGAAGAGGAAGAGCAGGAAAGCATACTTCCAATTTGACAACTATCAGAAAAAACTCACTTATGATCCTCCTTTCGCTGCTCCAATTGCTTTAGCGGGAACCGCTGTCTATGTATATAGGAACTCTTTTCGGGGAACCTCGTGGGAGACTAGTCAAATCAAGCAATACAAGCGCTGGAGTCAGTGGGCTTTCTTTTTCATGTACTCAGCTTCGCTACTTTAGCATGGATGGAATAAAGTTTCCAACAAACCTTGCTTATGGGTCAATTGAATCCAGGAACACTACACTACATTCGCGAGAAGACCTTCTGGGATGTACGTCCATACTATAATAAATAGGAAAAAAGGGACAGGAACAAGGAAGCCCAGTAAAAGTATAGAATTAAGAAGACGGAAGAAAACTTGAGTTGCTTTACGGGAGAATAAGAAAAGGAATACGGGGCTAGGTAAAGGATCAATAAAAGAGCTAGAGCAAAGCTGGGGTGATCGGGTAGGGCTATCGAAAGTCTAGTTACTTTCTTTATGGGATTTCCGAAGTGCGATAAAACCTGCTACTTAGCATGGTTTTCTTGGAATTTCGAATGCTTTTTTTCATGCTATTTAACAAGAAAATGAAAGTCTCAAGATAGATATCTCCCTCACCCCGAAGCTCAAACTCTGCATCCAGCTACGGACTTACTTTTACTAGAGCTACTACGCATCCTAGAATTGGGGGAAAGGTTCCAAACCTAAAAGAAGGCATAAAAGACTGTCTGAATCTTCGTAGCATAAGACATGAAATGTAAGTCACGAAACAGCGCTTTAAAACGAGTGTGCGCATAGAAAGTTTTTGGGTACCACAGTGAGACAGTAATCCCTACGCCTTAAATTAAAAAACAGCCCGAGGACCACCCGCGAGGAGGACCCTTCGATTAATCCCTTTCCTTTATTATTCCTATTTGCATTTCCATGATTTTGCTAAAAAAGGGCATCCCCATTATAGCATTCTGCGACTCGCCCGACCCCGAGGACCATTCAAATGGTCAAGAGGATCATACGGGGGGCGCAGGCCCATCTTCTCAGCCTTCAGCGGGCGCCGGACCTTCTTCGTCCCATTCGGCGGGCGCCGGACCGTCCTATACTTCGTCTTATGAAGTTTCCTATGGAAGGCTAGTTGTTGGTCTTGACCTTGACGGTCATAAACTAAAAGAGTGGGAGCAAAGGATCGTCCAAAAGGAGCAAATACTGGGGGGTAAGGCGCAGTCCCTGGAAGGGGAACTAAACGATCTTCGATCACGTTTCACCTATCTGGAATCGCAGCAGGATCTTTTTCCACGCTCCCGTTCATTATTCCGATTGAACGAGCAGCTGGGGAGGGAAAAGCTATTACTCGAGAGAGAAACTAAAATTCTTTCGGTGTATACGGACCGCCTTTCAGACGAAATGAATCAATTCAAATTCCTGGATCAAGAGGGGTGCAAAAGGATGGACAAAAAAGTGCAGGGCAACGTAGAGCGGCAGGCGTATTGCGAGCTGGAGCTGAATGAAGACTTTCTAGTCAAAAGGAAAAAAAGCCTTTTCGCTAAAATTGAGCAAAAAATGGAAAAGGATGGAGACGCCTTTTTATCAGAAATGGACCCTAAGTTGCGCGCTCAATATGAGCACTACTGCGAAGACGAAAAAAAAAAGAGATTTGTTGACACTGATCAGGGTCCAATCTCTTTAGGAAAGCGTATGTCTAGGTACAAGAAAAGATATACTAGATATAATATAGATAGGGTTAACCCTACTAAGACAGACAGGAAGGAAGCGGAATCCGACTCCGAATCGACTGCAGATGGATCCGGTCATAGGGAAGAAAAAAAAGAACTGCGGGACCTGGTTCAGGCTAATATGCTAAATCTCCTAAAAGAAAAAAACTGTGAGTCAAGTGCCGCTTTAGAAGCACTGTCTGATGTACTAGATGTTCCTAGCCAATTACATCAGATGAAAAAAGAGCTTGACTCACAAGGAGAGGAATCCCCCTTTTTTCGGGAGTTTCTTAACCTCCTAAATGAGATTAGCTCTTCTGAAAGCTCGGATCCCTTATTTGATCAGACCGCTCCTGGTGTTCGAACTAGTCATTAATGGTTGGCTTCATTGGTACCCTTTCGGTATGCGTTGCGAACACTTTCATTTTTAGCGTCTCACCTTCTCTAGAGAAGCGAAACTCGAACGGATAGAGCAGATGGTCCAACTACATAACTTTTTCTTTTTCATTACTTCCATGGTCGTGCCTCGTGGCACGGCAGCACCCGTACTATTGAAATACTTTGTCAGTAGAGATGTTCCGATAGGTGCCCCTTCTTCCAATGGTACTATAATTCCTATTCCTATCTCTTCATTCCCTCTTTTGGTCTATCTACATTCCAGGAAATTCATACGCTCCATGGACGGATCAAAAAGTGGAGTCTTGGTCAGAGCAAGCCGCCCTATTCTATTACCAGACATAATTGGGAGAAGCTCACCCGAAACTAGAGCGTTAAAGGCCTTATTTCGTTTCGTTCCCCTTCTTAATTTCCTTCTTCTCGAATCCAAGGGGGACTTCTCATATTTAGAATCTTTCTGCGGTGTGCTCTGTTTACTCTTTTTTCGTACTTTCTTCTCTTTACCACGCGATAGGTCAGCGAAGCGGGCGCGGAGAAGGAAACGCCAAACACTTCGGCCTAACGGGAATGAGCAAGGACGAAATGACAAGATGAGGTTTTCTTCTTTCCTCCATTTAGAAAGAAGGGTTGAAGGTTTTGGGCCTGTAGCTTTCCCCGTCCCCCCTTCGTCGAGCGGTGCTTGTGTGTGGGGTGTGCCACCAGAAATCGGGCTTGAAGTTCTCGCCTTACCAACGAGCCGACAGCTGATGGCTGTTGGTCACGACTACTACCAAAAAGCTCCAATGAAGATGAATATTTCACATGGAGGAGTGTGCATCTGTATGTTGGGTGTTCTTCTGTCGTGCGCCCCGGCGGCTTATGTGCGACCTGTGGCCCACGCCTCCTATTTGTTCAGGGCGGGCGGCGTGAACTCTGATTCGATCCGGGTATTCAATCCCGCCGCTGAGATGCTCAGTTGACTCCTTAACCTTGATAGGAAGATGGCTTATTCAATAATTCGTGCATAAGGGTAAGGAATTTTGGATGAACTAATGCGAATGGGTGTAAGCTTCGCTGCTCGGAAACACCCAGTGCTGACCACACTGAGAGACACGAAAGCGCAGGTAACGCCAGTTGGCGAAATGGCGTTAAGCATCCCTAGCGGTACGAAAAGAGAGGTCGTGATGATCTCATCTACGTCCGTACCGTTCCTCGTGGAGTAGATCCCGCATCCAACCAAGTCTTTGACCAGGGAACGGGAGAATTCCCACTACCGCTGGCAGGCCAGCCGGGCCGTGAGCGCGGTGGGAACGGACTTCCCAAAAAGCCAGCCCCGGGCCGGGGGCAGCATAGAATGAAGGGGACGGCCCTAACTAATGTTGTGTTGGCTTTGCGGGTTGCGGGCGGAGAAAGAGCGGACGTGGGGACTCGGGTCGGGACGCAGCCTAACTAAGAGAGCCATTCCATTTAGGGCGAGACAGAATGGGCGGGCACGAGCGGTCTGGTGTCTGAGCCAATTGGTCAGACGACGACTACTTCACTTATTAGATTAGTATTAGCCGCCTATCCCGGAATGAAATAGGATGGAATATAAAGAACGCGAAGCGCTAGCGCTATAGGATTGGTTTTTTGGCGGGGATAAGCTTGCTTCTTCACAAGCTTATCCCCGGCAGCTGCTGGGTCTCCCCATCTCTCCTAAACTTCCCCCGGTCTTCGGCCCGAGCTGTATGAGGCAGAAACTCGTCTCACGTACGGTTCGGAGGCCGAGCCCCACCCCAGCAGTAATGGTGCGGCTTAGGTCAACTAACACAAAGAAGATACAGTTCACTCAACGATTGCCTTTGGGTTCCGAACTCCATATGGGGAAGGAGCGTTGTTGTTTGCGAGGTCTCGATCATTTACATGGACCCACTTCTCATTCCATTTGTGGGAATTTGATGATCTATAAACCGTCCCTAACGAACGATCGGCTCATGTTTGAGCATGATGAATCACTTCGTGCCGACCTCTTGCTAATAAACTTTCCGGCCTCATATGAGAATGGAAAACTGGAGCATTTTCTGCATCGGTGGATGAAGAATCGCGAACATAATAATTTCTGGTTGACCATGTTCCCAGAAAAAAGAGACTTTCGAGAAAGAACGAGCACGACTGAAGTGGCTATACATACAAATCTATTTACGGATCTATATGCTTCGATTGGAACTTCCAGTTCCAGAACAGGCGGCTGGTATGCCACCATAATGAAACTGCCTTTTCTTTTTTTTATTCGGATAGGATTTATGTTGGCTTCGTTAGGAGGCTCGCGTAGTTTGTTACGTCAGCTCCAAAAGGATAAGTTGCGTTGGCATCGAGAAAGTTCCGTGGAGTTTATAATTGCATAAAAGGAGTCAAAGTAGTGGCTGCGGCGCGTCTAGTCAGAACGGGCCGGCAGGCGGGCGAGACAGAATGGGCGGGCACTAGTAACCAAGCCAAGCCTAGTTCTCGCCGATAGGCGCTGGTAGCTTGCTTCCAAGCCTTGCCTTAACCGACTGTGCGGGTTGGTTGTCATACCTATCCCTTCCTGTCTTTCCTCTTTCTGACTTCCGAGTTGGTGAGTCACTCGCTAGTGTTGTCGCTTTATCCATGGTGGTCTTTCTCTATTGGTCTTGCCTTATTGCTGCTTGCTGACTTATTGCATTTTTATGTGATAAGGGATAAGGAAAGAAGTTCCGCTCGGGCCTCTCTTGGGAGAGTCCCTTCTCTCCTCCACCCCCTTGAAAGAGGCTTTCCGCGGTACCAAGCTCACTTCATAAAGTCTTTATTTAAAAAATAGAGGAGTGTTTCTCGCTACTACTAACTACAGCAACTGAAAAAAGGAGCTAACCGACTCGACTAACAGTAATAGTTATCCGAAAGACGGTTCTGCAAGCCGGACTTAACGACAGATCTGTTTTCTAGTTTCTTTATTTTATCTAAAAACCGCTCTTGCTCGAACTGGAAATTGCGTGAATAGTGGAAGAACACGCCATTCGGATTAGAGCTGTGGCACGAGAAGGCAGAAGGCCGGTGCCTTGATCGAGACCCTTTTTGTTTTGGCGTGAGTTGCTTAGTGTTAAGTGTATAGCCACAAAGAAATTCATTACATAAGGCATTTCACACTCGCTTTTCGAAAGGAATAAAAAAACCGCAGAACGAATAGAAAGTCTTTCATAAATGCTTCCTGAGAAATTCATTCGTAGTCTGGGGGAAAGATAACTCCTACCCACTATCCTTTCCTCCCCAAAAGGGGCCCCGTCCTCGAGAAGACTCAAACTACAACTGATATTTCACTAACCAAAAGCACCTCCTGTTAACGCAATATGTATGGCCTGGGCAAAAAGGCAAGACTTGGTCAAACAACTAAGACCTTGTGATCCAAGCAGCCAAGCATACAATCAATATTGGATTGGATGGATAATGAGCTTTCCCTTTTCTATTTATAAAGAAAAAGAAAGGAAATGGATAATGAGCTTTCAAAGAAAGGAATATGTTTAATTTATAAATGCATTTATTTCGATCGTGTACTACTTACACTTAAACTAACCCAATCTTTCAAGAAATCAAGCTCATCAAGGATCTTCATCACACGGGGACCGGCTTCGCGAGACCATTTCGGTCTACTCTTGGCTAAGCTCTACTGGGCGCAGATTACTTGATCGACTATCAGAGCTTGAATTCCAGATCAGATTTTGGTTCACTGATTATATAAAGCAACACTTTAATTTGGAACAATTCCGAAGGACTTCCTTATTGTAGTTAAGAGTTAAGATGGAGTGGAGTTCGGACTTCTGCCTGAAGTTCGAATGGAACGGGCTAAAGATACTATTAAAATAAGACTGACAGTTCTTTTTTAGTTTTAGTAAGGTCTTTTTTTCTTTTTTTATATCCCTCTTTCTTTTTTTTTACCAGAGGATTCGGAATGACTGGTCTTTGCATCTTAGCATACGGCATCTCCGGGCTTAGCGTTTTAGCTTGGCAAGAGTTACACTACCTTTCTTCAAGGGAGTCTGCCTTCACTGCCTTAGGTGAAGAAGGGGGAGCAGGTTTCTAATCCTGCAGCAATGGCAAAGGAGGAAGCAGCAAATCCTTCTCATGAATGACGTGATAACCCTACCGGTTCCTTTACTAGTTATCTTTCAAAAAAGACAGACAAAAAAGCATAGCATAAGAACTAAAAAGAAAAAGTAAGCGAGTCAATAGACTGATTTACTCATTCTGTAACCTCGGAAAAGGGGTAGAACCATTACGAAAGGAATGGAATTAGCAATAGACTGAATTTCAGCATACTCGGCTTTAGATGCATTCTTCTTCTTTCCGTCCCATACCTTATTTCCTTTATTTGGTGAAGTCACAGCCAATGCCGAAAGTCATGGTGAGGAAGCCACATCCAGCACATATAGCCCTCCCACCTCTTTACCGCGTCCAATCGTCTTCCCGGCCCTGAACGACACAGCAAGAAGGCGAACTCTTTCTAGTTTGACTGAGAATAGAGAGAATTAAAAAAAAAGGGGAAAAAACCTAATTGATGCTCTTTTATTTCAGAACTACAACTAAACAAAAAGATATTGGGCACCTTGATGTCGGTTCTTCCTTGTCCACTGGGGGCAGTACTGTAATGTTCCAAGGGTTGGGGCTGATAAAGGTATATATCGATCGCTCGGATTCCTCCGTCCCATGCCATGAATTGTCTCTATTTCGTGGCTGGCAGAAAAACGCCTGGTAAATGAGATGGGAATTAATATGGTAGTTATGGAATAGAATAAGATATACTGACTACTGAAAACACCCATGGTCGATCGAGCTCACCCTGACTTTTTCATTGGAAGTAGAAGGGGAAGAACCAAACTACTCATAGCACACCCCGGAAGGGAAGATAGATCATTCAACATGCTTTCTTGGCTCTCTTTCTTTCTTATAGCTTTCTGTCAGAGCGGGAGTCCACTATGTATCTAGTACACGACCATATCAATTCAATTAGATGTGGGTGCCTGCCATTCAACTAGAATCAAATTAACTATAAAAGGATACAGTTCGTTTCAATCGAATGCGGAAAACTCATCATAAAGGTGGTGATCACTAATGCTTTTAGTTGGAGTTGACTTTCGAGGGTTAAGAAGATGATACCGAATCCTCAAGGCATCCCTACTCCGTGTGGCTAGTCACTCTTGGCCAACTCCCTCCGGTCGAGCTGCTTCCTTTGGGCCCTCTCCTTTTAGTCGAGTAACTACGTCCCTTGACTCTTTAGACTTTTCACCCTTAGCTTACTTAACTCGAAAGTCGTCCTCTGCTTTGTTGAACCCTCTCCTTTTAGTCGAGT
>CAOJCS013589423.1:0-11221 GCA_948332485.1 Euphorbia guentheri
AACTTGATTTTTTTCGTTTTCCCGTCTTTTTTCAATGAAAAATTGAGAATAAGTTTCAATTCTTTTGTTTGCACGGGATTCAATGAAATTCAATGGAAGCGAGTTTACTAGTGAAATGAAATTAGAACCTACTAGAATCTAATGGAAGTTTGTCGACTTTGAAAGTTAGCTTTAGAGCAAGCGAGCGTGAGGCAGAAGCTGGGCTGAACAAGAATCACATGGAGAAGATAGATAGGCGGAAGATTCGGCCACTGCTCTTTCTAAGCGTTATCGTCCAAATCAATCGTCATGATGAGACAGGAGAAAAAAAAACCTTCTATACAAGCCCGCCTAGAAGGCTAAGATGCTTTGCATTATACTTCTACCGGTACCGGGAAAACTATTAGACTAGATCGATCACGTAGCTGCAGTAGAAAAAAAAGTAGTTGGAATTGGGACTTCAACCGGTGCTTTTACAGTCCCACCTTCATAAGGAAGAACTACCCGGGAACTTTGAACCAAAATTCAATCCATCGCGAGATGGGTTTTCCTTCCTCCTTCTTTTCGAAGTTGATGAAATGCAGCAAATAAGTATTCGCAGCATTGAGGGATAAATCGCTTATTGGTGTCATCCATGCCAGTTAACTCCTTGGCACAGGGAAGAAACTCCTCGTACAATCCACCATTAGTGGGAAGACCTCCTATTTTGCGCAAGTCTCAAAGAGAGATTGATAACTCTCCAGCCGAAGTATGCAGAATGTTCGTCTCCGGGCACCAAGTTTCACAAAAAGCTTTCCCAAATAAGCTTACGCTTTCGAGAGTAAGGTATCCCCATGAAAAAAGGCTTTCCCGCGGGAACTCGCACAGATGTCGGAAACTCATAAACAGCATCCTTAGAATCAGTCTGAAAGCTAATAAGATCTTTTTTCGATGAAAATGCTCATCGATTAACTTACTCTTTAATCAGATGTGTGAGGGGGTGGAAGAGTCGGCAACTTTCTCTGACAGGGCGGGCTACACTGGTGCAATCAGTCACTTCTGCGTTACCAACGTATGCAAACAAAAACCCTATTAATGTAGCGGATTCCATTTCTCGTTTAAATAGAGAGGTCCTCCGGGGTAAGTAGTGGGAGATAAGGAAAAATCAACCTTGTTGCGTGGGAACATGTTTGTAAACCCAAGGAATGGGGTGGTCTTAGATTGCGGAAAATGGAACAAGTTAATGACGCTCTCTTGGCAAAGACAGCATGGCGGCTGGTTCAGTCTCCTCAATCTCTTTGGGCCAGGGTTATTTCATCTAAAAAAATAGAAAGAGAATCATCCTTCTTCATTAGCATTTTTATGTCCCTTCATTGCATTCGGCATAATCTTTATTTTGGTATTTCCTCCTAAAGTAAGGACTCCAGAGACCTTTCTACATAGATATAGAACTTTTCTTTTTTTACTCATAGAAGCGCCCAACTTATCCCCATTTTCGGGCACTAGGAGATCTTATTCTTGTACAATCCGTTGTAGTTCCACTGAGGCTGTTCTATCCACTTATCTCGACTCTTCTATGTACTGATTCCAACTGGAGATGTTACACCATTTGTCAAAGCTACAGCGAGAACGATCATCCCAATAAGAAGCGCCGCGTGCACTTACTTATCTTTGTTTGGGAGCACCCGTCGGTCTTGTTTCACTGACCCTATTGCTACTGCTAGCATTAGCACTACCTTAAGTCCCATAGGCTATTCTAAAGCAGCAGATTCTGGGCATGAATGTGCAACCTAAAGCCTAGCAGGTTTTTTTTCTTCTACTTCCACCGCCTCTACTAAAGTTAGAGTCTATCTAAAGTAGTGCGCTTTTGGCCGATTCCTCGCCTTAGTTGCAAGTCCCTTCAATTTCACTTTAAGATAGTTGGTAAGGATTGAGAGTTCTGCTTGGGTAATCGGTATCCTTTGTGGATTGAGGGCCCCTTTACCAGTGAGTAAGACATCTCTAGTCTCAATCCTAGTGTAATACCCTGAGAGCTCTCTTGTAAGTTCTTCGTCAGCCAGTGCTAGTTCCATACCAGCTAGTGGTAGTTCTGTTACATCTCGGCCAGCCCTTTCTTTTTTCGTCCATTGGAGCTATTGAACTAGACTGGAGTAGGGAACTTCCAAAAGCATGCGAGACTTCCGGATGTTTATTTCAAGCTGAATGAAAACCCCTGCCTGATAGAAAGGTCTTATAAAACGTCTGAACCGCCTTATTAATTAGTTTCGTAGGGTTATTCCGCCCTTACTCCTCTATCTTTGAAGTGGCTATCAAACCATGGGGAACAGGGGCTTTATTACATCTTATTCTAATAGAGGAAAGGGCACCTCTCCAGCTCTCCACCGTTCTTGCTTGAAAGCGCCACTCTCTATATATAGGAAAGGACGGCCTTCTTTCTCTTATTACTAATAAGCCCGATTCCGACAGTTATGGATGCCATAGGAGTTGTATTCGAGTCAGTTCTATACTATACTATACTTTGATAGGCTCTGCCGGGAAAGGAATCGATAGGCTCAATCTCTTCTTTCTGTGGTCAAAACCAAGTGAACCGGGCGTATAACGGACAAGAACAAATCTGAGCAGTGCGACTTCTACTTCTATACATGATTGATGTTGCAGTTTGACCTAAGCTAAAAAGTAGCTAGTAGCTAAAAGTAGACATCTTTGATCCGTATAGCTCACTTGCTATTTCAATAACCGAAGGTGAAGCCCTCAAGGAGGTGGTCTGGTAGGCTATCTAGAGAGATCCTATTAGCCTTGCCTTGATTCAATGTCTGTTTGGGATTTGATTGAAAAACCTAGCTCAGTGCTGACTCGCTCGTACTAGAGTCCCCCTGCCTACCTACCCGCAAAAGGGAAGACTCTCTTTTTGATGCGGGAATACACCCGTCTCCGGAGAGAACCAGGGGAAAGGCTTTCAAAAGGAAGTACCCGCGCGTGCCACACGCAATGCTTTCTTTCCTTCCCGGGAGCAGACAAGATTCTTAGAACAAAGAGAGACTAAAGGGTGGTTTCACCGACCCACAGATCTGATTGGACGGGCTTTTCGTCCTATCGAAAAAGTCATCTGCAACTAATGATTCCACAAACCTTAGAAAGCAGCGTTGGGAGCATTCCTTTTCTCCTGGATTTCCTTAGGCTTTAGGCCTTGCGAGCATCGGATTCAATTCTTTCTTTTCCTTCCTTCCCATCCCGGCTAGGACTAGGACAAATCACTGATTCGTTCTTCGGTTTAGGGACACTCCCTTCTTGATTTGATTCGCGCTGAGCAGCACAAGCCACGGATTCATTTCTCTACTTCATTCGTTGACCAACCCTCTCGTTCTAAGTGGGGAAAAGGAAATAAATAACTGCCGACCCAGATCTCATCTTTGACAGGCATTTCGGCCTAACAATGATTGCCACAAGAAACGAGACTTTTGCTATTCTGCGGACATCACCATCTTTCTTTGTAACCTTCCTATCTATGGTACTTCCCCGGAGAACACCCTTTCTCCTTGAGCAGTCTGTTGGCTTCGATGTGCCAGGGGCATGGCATCTGTTCTATCGAAATGTGACAAAGGCTCCGTCTCTTGCCATCCGTAGCGGATCCCAAGAGACTCTGAAACGAGGCTTTTCACTTCACCTATTTCATACTGGTCAACTATACTTTCGATGTCGTGGAAGACTCCTCTTTAGAATCATAGGGTACCACACCCTTCTAGGGGCCAGCAACGAATTTAATTCTTTCTTGTTACGCTGCGAAAGCCCGTGAGTAAGACCAAGACTTCGGATTTGGGCTTCAGCAAGCCACACATTCTTTCTAACATGTCATTCGTCGAGCAAGGGTGATCCTTTGACATTATGATTTTTTCTTTTCTCCCAGAAGACTTAAATCAGAGATCTCCACTCCTATAATATAAGGGTATGGATTCGCCGACAAATCGATATCGCATCATCAATTGAAACATCCGCGGACACGAGCCACCCACTTCTATTGGATTGGAATAGAGGGGGGCCTTTCCAAGGGTCATTGGTTCAAAGTCGAGTTCATCCGCTGACTAAACGAAGTGAGCAGCGGAGTCACTTCTCTATTCTATGACATTCGATTCCTTACTCCCTCGGAAGCATCTTCAGCTGCCTTGGCTTAGGACCGGAGGTCATTCCCTCTTTCCAATGCAATGCCTTGATTCGCCCTGCTCTAAGCAATAGAAGGAAGGGGGGCTTCCCACGGAGTTAGCCCAGGAGCTTTAGCCCTTTTCTCTTTCTTTTTCTTTGATTGATATAGATTTTTCGTGAGATCTAGCATTGGATACAGTTTGACGATCTTGGGCTATCGTTCAAAAAGAAGTCATCATTTCATTTCACTTTCAGTTCAGTATGGATTTACATCTCGAAAGATTCTATTTCAATAGAATAAGAGGATTCCTATATCTCTATAATGAAGCTATAAGGACTCACTCTGAACGGAAAGCAGATGAAGATATAGGACCCGAGGAATGGGGCAAGTGGACAAGAATCGCTCTTTTAGCTGCCATTCCAGTTGATTCATAGGGCTTGGCCCGGCAAGTCAGACGCAAATTCAATAGAATGAAAGGATTCCGCTTCTCTATCGCAGGGAGATTGAAGACTTTTTAATGAGTTCCCCATTCCTTGGCTCTAGCTTCCCCCTCTTCTCATAAGGCAGACAAAACGAAGTAGCGTACAGCTGACTGACCTGGCTCAGCCTAACAAGAAGGCATTTGCCCACCCATACTCCTCTTGTCGGAGTCGGAAAGCCACACGGGTGGCCATGGAAGACATATCATCAGTCAGATGAAGTGCCCAGTGTTTGATAACAGGAAGGAGGTAAATCCGGCCTATCTTGACAAAAAGAAGAAGTCAGTCAGAAAATCACGTACGGTAATGCTAAGCTTCACACACAAGTCCCAGGGACAACTCTTCTATTCTAATCTAATAGGCTCTCTTTGGGGCTGCTTACACGGAAGAATGCTCAGCCTGTCTTGGTATGAGCTAATCTGTCAATCTAGCATCTCCGATCCGACGATATAGATAGATGGGTCGGGAAAACATGTACCAGTCTTTGCTTTGCTCAGGGAAGTCCCTCTGTTTTCTTAGACGCGAATGTCAGCTAAGCAGGGCGGGGATGCGTACCACCCCGGAGCAAATCTCATCAAAAAGGGGGAGCTCTAGCCAACCTGTCTTTACCGGACGATGGGTGACAAGAAAAAGGGAAGTGTAGCGACAGGTAGGCGCTAGTCGGAAAGGAAGCCCTGGCTCGGAGATTTTCTCTTTCAACAAGGGCAGCGGTCAAGCACCGAAAGTTGCATTTCGAACGAATTCTTTCGATATTGACGTGAGATCTCTTTCAATCCCGGGGGAAGAAGGGTAGTAGCAAGTTTAGTCAAGAGACTTTCTGTCTATGATGTGGGGAACGCTTTGGCTAGCAAGAAATCTCCTATCTAACGGGGTGAGCTAGTTGGACCGATCTTACCCTTTTTGAGCTAGCTGGAACCTACCTTACGTTTTGGGCCAGCGGGGAAAATCCTATCTGACTTTTTGAGCTAGTGATCAAAGCCTACCTACTATCTCTCATTGGGGGTGGAAGACAACGTCGTACTTCATTCTATCTACTCCGCATACAATGAATCGACCTATGTTTTCCGACGTTCCAGTCGAAAGTGAACTGTCCCTTGGTTCTTTTTTAGCCAAGGTTTGCCTTCAAAACGAGGGGTGGTCTCGACGGGGCACAACAACAACCAAAAGCCCCTCCCACCTCTACAGCTCGGGACATGCCGCGGGCTATACAATGTAGGTCCGCCTAATAGCCAATAAACTTAGATCTCTTTTGCGGGTGGTCAAACTAACCGAGCTTAAGAACTGTATAAAATAAATAAGTAGGGGATATCCGATGTTTTGGAGTGGAGACTAGGACGTATGCTGTTGATGGGCTCAAAGTCAATCCAAAAGCTAACAGCTGAGGAAGCTTACGACACATTCATTCAATAGTACAGCAGCGACTCCTGCAAGCGGAATCGATCTTCCTAACCGCAAATGAAGAGGTAAGCAGGCCCTATCGATCGGGTTGTTGCTGTTGTCCGTTCGGCCTCGGCTGCTAGGCGATCAATAGCGAAAGATAGGAGAAAGGTTCGATTCTAAGCCAAGTCTTGATAGGCTGTATCGCAAGTTGAATATGCTGGTCCCCCCATTAGCTATAGAGAACTGGCGATCAAACAATGAAGAATCAGCCGGAACAAGACAGTGTGACCAGTCATCGCCCTAATCTAATAAGTGGGGCAACAATGGATGGAGTTTGCCGGTCTTTCGGTAATCGGATGCGGTAATCTTAGAAAAAAGAAGAAACTGCTGCTCCACCCGAAACCGCCAATGACGATTTATTATATGACGCGGAGGGGGAACCATAAAGAGAGGCCATTAGAGACTAATCCAATAGATTTCGGGCCCCACGAGAATTAGGAGAGGATTAGGAAAAGTCTCGTTGGAGCTACAGTCCGTTTATAGCTACGTCTCTTTCCGGTGTTGTGAGACCATCTGTTTCAGTCAGAGCGAAGACTGCGGGAATCAGAGACAGTCAGGTACGAATCAGTAGACAAAGACAATGCATCAAGTGAGTTAGCCAGCCGGCAGCTCCCTAGAGCAAATGACCTATTCTAATCAAAAGGTAGGCTGCCCCTTTCTAAAATGACGGAAATCCAAGTGAGTAGGGCAGCTGATGCTGAGAAGTGAGGAACAGCGAACTATCTGCATTGACTTTGAAGAGATAGGTGCCCCAGAGGGGATTGAAGACAGAGGACTAGGCTGTCAGTCCTTTCATCTCAGTATGTTAGCGTTAGCTGATCTTGTTAGAGGATTTGAGTCAGATGCTTGTCAGTGATAGTGAACTCTTTCTTTGTAAGCGGATCACACCTTAGCTTAGAAATTACATACTGGAATCTTCTTCTTGTATAAGTCAATCCATGGAAGCTAGGTTGACAATCATAATTCTATTCTGATCTGACGTAGTATTACATATAGTAATGGGATGACTGACAGAATCTTGCTACTTGCTCTATCAGCTAATCTTGCTACAGTTACAGCCATAAAGAGAGAACTTGGGTTCGTATGAGGGCTTAGGGGAAATGTTCTAAGAAAAGAGTTAGCGTTAACTGATCTAGTTTTCTAAGATCAAGCTTGATACCCGCCCCTACATTGAACAAGGAGGCCAAGGGATCTTCTTTTTTGAAGAAAGACCGATACAAGTACTCCAAGTGGGACTAGCACAGTGTTCTTCTTATCTGATTCCCGTTTGATGTAAAGATTCTATACTTGTATGATAACATAGTTTCATGATTCTTATGAGCGTGGTATGACTACCTAAAAGAGTCAGACTCGGATTCATCTTATCAATCTTTGGATGGCACTCTAACTCTATCTATTGAATTCATTCTTCGTCCATGAACGCGGAACGCGGCATCACCTTATCAAGAGTAGAATGACCTTCTTCTGTGATTGACTAAAGGGAAAGATCTGTAACATACATCAAGATAGTCCATAGCATATCATATGCTGTAGCTTCCCTCGTTCATACCGTTATATCATTGAATAGAAAGGAAAGCATTAGCAAAGCGTTAGCTGGTGAAGACTGGTAGCAATTGATAGATAGAGATTGACTGATATAAGCTAGTCTTACCCGATCAGACATATCATATAAGAATCTCAGTGATCTCAGTGAATAGAGAAATCGATTTATTTTGCTTGTGATCAGTGTCCTTATCATTTTCTATGTTAGCGTATGTAACATCTTAGATTAAGAAAAAGTACCCTACCCTTATTTTCATGTCAGAATGCTTCCTTGGCTACCTTGTTTCACGGATCTGGCTTCATTTCTATCTGATACTGATCAGGTTCGTTAGCGTGTGACCCATGTCCGACCCTTGCTTGGTGCTCGGGTCGCTCAGCAGGCAACGCACTCATCGGGATCAGATACAATCCTTTTCCTTAGAACAGAACTCATCCCAGATGCCCCGAAAAAGAAAGGGAACTTGGTCACTTCCATAATGCTCGCCGCCTATATAGCATCCATCTTTCCGCTGAAAGCATAGCAACAATGGCCATAGCCCCTATCTCAGGCACTCCCAGCTGCCTTTGACCGCGCCCCCTTCTTTTTCTCTGCATCCGTCACGCAGTTCACGTCACAGCCAGGCTGACTTCTTCTCACTTCGCCAAGATCCGGTCATTCAGTCAAGGAACTAGGCTTCGGAGCCAACAAAACAATAGAGTTTCTAATCAAAGGCTTCAAAGGCTATCTTCTATGCCGCGCCGCTAATGGTTCAAGATGGATCCGGAGATCTCGCTAACTGCTTTGACCAGCCAATGATCTATCCCTCGTCTTTACAGTGGGAGAATCAGGCTCGTTTAGCAGCCCCTTGCAGGCCTTTCTCTGTCTTCTCGTTCCCCGGGTACATCATGAGCGGACTCTGCTCTTTGGCCATTGGGATGGGTTTCAGCCCTCACGAGATAGGGACGTACTTGTCGGGATTCCCGTCCTTTTCCCCAAAAAAAATGGGCTTTGCCCCCCTCATGACTCAGGGCAGGACCTCCTTCAAAAAGACCCATAAGCAGGGGTCCCACACCGGTCCAATCAGAGAAGGAAGCAGTGAAAAGTCTAGAAAGAAGGATTCCCCTCATTGACCGGCTTCGCTAATCACTACTGAGTGCTTTGCAGCTTGGTCAGCAAAAAGACAAGGAAGATCCTAAGGCTTCAAAAGGGCCTAGTTCCCCTAATCGCATAGAGATGCTACTAGATTGGCCCTACCGGTTGGGAAAGATAGATGGAATAGTAGCTCAATATAGGGTTTTCTGCTCCTCCCTTCTTCTCTTCATTTTCCCATGCGCTATATGATATGAGGAAGAGAATGAATCCCTTCCCCTACTCTTGATGACCCGATAGGAATGATGAGTGAATTGGGTCTTTGATTAGCGCATAGCGCATAGAGGCATAGCGCCGACTCAGCGTCTAGGACTCAATAGAAGATGTAGCTACTAAACCCCGCAACAAGAGGAGATTTCGGAAGGTAATTTGCAGATTCGCCGACAAGAAAAAAGGAGGCCCTTAGCTTAGATACGGAAACGGAATTCAATGAGCACCCGTGAGCTACCCCTTCCCTGAATCAGTCATCAATCGGAAACCAGTATGGAATGGCAAGAGGGGAATCATTGCAGTGAGCTAAACCACGCGAGTCTTGAAAAGCCGCAAAGAAGATGCGGCATTAACAAATTCGGTGTAGTTGTAAGCTACTAGCTTTGTCTGAATCTTTTCGCATGTTGCTTTCGTCAGTTTTCTTCGAACTACTACTAGGAAAGGGGTTAGAATCGCTGGAGCACTACTGGCCTAACTTATTATTCGATATAATGAGAAGCACCTTTATTGAACTAGAACAACCCTTATCCCCCAACTGATCTACCCACTCGCTTAACCTTTCTTTCGTAGCCGGGGGAGAGACTTGACCCTTGTTGTCCTTTCCTGGCAGTTAAATTATTTTAGGAAAAGAAAGATCATAAGAGAAGAAAGAAAAAAAGTCGAAAAAAGAGCGTCCTTAGTCATGGAGTGAATCAAGAAAGCGGCGGGCCCGGTCGGTAACCGCTCCGTGGGATCGCCTACGAGACTTTATGACTATTGAGGATAACTCGAAGATCTGCTTTTTCTTTTGTCGTGCTTAACACATGCAATCTCTTAGCAGATAAGTAAGATACCTTCGTGCTCGAGTTTCTTTTACTTTTTTCTTAATTAAGTAGCATGCTTAACACATGCAAGTCGAACGTTGTTTTACCGGGCCTTACTGAAGCCCGTGCAAACAAATCAAATAAGAAGCAAACAAATCAAATTAAGAAGCAAACAAATCAAATAAAAAGCGGGGAAGTGTACCGCCTTCGGTAAAAGTCGAAATATCGTATAGAGTAAAAGTCGAAATATCGTATAGAAATATCTCTCGTAAGAGAAGAATCTTACGTACGCCCAAAGTGTCTGTCCCATTTCTTGAAGCCAACTAACTGGTGATTCTCGTCTTTATTTTGTGAACAAGTCTTTTCCTCAGGAAAAAAAAAAATAGAAAGATAAAGATCATGGATAGAAGTATGATTTTGGACCATTTATTGACCTTAATATCGGGGTTGTTATTACCCCTATCAATTATCATAATTGCTACCTTTCGGGTAGCTACACTTCGGCCCATGACTATGGACACGTATAAACAAAGGATTAATGAGTCCGTTGCTGAAAGTTCACTTAATTACTTCAAATTAGTATATGTGAATACGAAGAGAAGCTCGGTAAGCAGGCTGAGAAAGAAAGGTAAGCAGTGAGGTAAGCTCTGATAGAGAAGTGGGAAAGAGGTTAAGCTCTGATAGAGAAGCTTGGTAAATAGAGAATGAAAAGCTAGCTTGGTAAGCAGTGATAGAGAAGCTTGGTAAATTCCTTCGCTCCAACACTTGTTACAGCATAAGGAGACCGGGAACTGGCCCTAGCTTATCCTTTCTATATCCCTCTCCCTTGTTCTCAGTTACTCATCAAATGGCACTCACTTTCTATCTTTAAGTTCGATCATTGACAAGGTTCAAAGAAAGGGTGAGAAGGTGAAAAGGGTCAAAAGAAAAGATAGATATACCTCCAAGGAGACAGTAGTTCTTTTTACTTGGTTCAGTTGATAGACCTAGGACAGTAGTTCATTTACTTGGTTCAGTTGATAGACCTAGGACAGTAGTTCATTTACCTGGTAATGCTCAGTGAAGTTACTACATACAGTCTTTTCCCTTACTCGCTTTTGAGTCTCGATCCGGTAAGTTACAGTCTTTTCCCTAGCTTTTGAGTGGGTAGTTACAGTCTGTTCCCGTCTCGATCAGTGAAGTTAATACCCCGGGAAGTTTCTAGCTTTTGAGTCCCGAGATGAGAAGTTAGAGTCCCGTGAAGTTAGTCTTTAGTAAAGATCCCTTTCTAGTCCTCTTTTTCGAATCCAGTTTTTCGAACTTTCTTTCAAATAAGATCTGTCCCAGCGGTCAGTCTCATCGGCTGGCATTCTTCTTTCTTTAAACCAAGACCCTTCCTTCACTACCTTTATCAATCAATCTCGCTCCTTTTCAAAGATGCGCTCTCAGCTCTCATTACTGAATCCCCGGTCAATCTTGGAGTGAATGAATACCTGGGTTCAAAGTAAGTAGGCGCAGGAAAAGTATTGGCATTCAGTTAGTT
>CAOJCS013638866.1:0-10250 GCA_948332485.1 Euphorbia guentheri
CTTTGTACGCATCTTTCCGTCTTGGTCCGAATCTACACCCTTTCAGGAACTCAAGTAACCCGGAAGTTTCCTTAATCCGCTACTCCGAACTCATCTCTTCATGGCTGACACGACCCAATTTATCCCAGATCAGGATCCGACCGTTGACTCTCCTTACATCCCGCCTTATCCGCTTGGATTGGAGTCGATGACTTAAGGTTGCCTATTTCTGATTCTGAAGTCTCGCGAAAGACTAGGATTCAATCCAGGCCACAGGTTCCCCTACGGCTACCTTGTTGCGAACGAAAGCCCCCTTCAAACTAAAGCCAGTAAGCCCTCCAGCTGCCTTCCAACTATCGGAAATCTGCTCCAGTACGCACGCTGGTACACTTCCTCGCGACTAGCGAAGTCATACTTCGTGATGTTCTTCCTATCCATCCAGACCCGGATTTCGATCCCATTAGGGGGAGAATAGGGTGGGGGTACTTCTTGCTCGCTGTAAACTATCCATCCATAGTCATTAATGTGTCACTTTATTGTCCGATTCTCTTACTATGAATCCTTCCTGCCCCTCACATTTAGTGAAAAGAGCTAGATTCCGCGGATTTGAGGCATGAAGACTAGTTTCAAAGGCTTTAATTGAATTATATCCTTGCTTTCTGAATCTTAACTTAATGAAATAGTAAATATCTGTATCGCCCGCCAAATCCTTTGGGCATCCACATAGCAGATCTGTGGGAAAGAAGACTCGAAGCGGGTGCCATTAGGCTTGCTAAATAAATGAGGGCTAAGAGGACAATCCCGAATACCGTCTGCAATAGCTGCTGATTCGAGAAAAAGAACCATGGCATGAGATGCAGCCTACTCTTCCACCACCGTCTTTGTACTAAGAGCTGAGCCAAGAGCAGCAGGGGATTCTCGGCATTTTGAACTAAGTCCATCCTCTCCTGGCGAGGATCCGATTCTCCCTCCTCGTACATTTCTATCTATTAGATGCTTGAATGTCGTCAATCCGACAGTTCTACACATGGAGACCGTCGGGTCGGCATTCTGATCCTACTTTTACAATTGCTTTAGCTGCTCTGGGCATTCATCTGTAGCTCTTACTTTGACAACGGTTATTTCATAAACCGGATATTCACCAAAAGAAAGAGCTTTTTCTTGAACAAGATACGCCCGGCTAACTATCAATTGAATAATCGAAGAGAGATGGAATTCTAGCGTATAAAAGAGAGAAAAGGAAGGGAGCGGACATGATCAAAAGTAGTAAAGAACTAGAGATGGTACCACTGACTTTACTCTTGATGACGAAAAAGACGCTGTTTATGAAACGTGTCCGATTATTTTGGGTGTCTATGAAGGGAAATTTACTTGAAAGCAAAAATCACGATAAAACGTGAACTTGTCCGATTATTTTTCAGTTTAGGAAAGGAAGTGGACTTGCAAGCAAAAATACGGGTTTTTTAAAAAATATGTAAGTCTCATAAAAGATCAAAAATAAGTAACTATCCAAGTTACCGCTTGGTAAATGCTCCCCGCCCCAGCATCTTTTTCGCATGCCACATAGAGATGGATGGGTCTATCTGGATCTGGGACCATTCCCTTATTCTCTTAGTCGTAGTACGCCCTCTCATTCAGTTGGAGATGAGACTGTTGACTAATAAAAAGATAATATAATAAGGGGTCCATCGGTCATTTCCTTCTGTCGATCGAGTGAATGGGGATTCGGGGTTTCAGCTGCTTTTCTCTGTTCTTAGGTTCGATCTCTTATAGTATAGGGCCAACACGCCTATTCTATTACATTCCTTTCTTTTTTTCTGGTGAACCTGTCCCATAGCCCGAATCCGGGAATGGTGATGTCTCGTCTTGACATGGCTTACCCTAAACGGCTTTAATGGAACATGCCTAGCCTAGGGCAGAGAGAGGTAAGTTTATCTAGCCCGATAGGCAAAGACCTTAATAGAAGGCACTTATAAAAAAGACGATTAGCTTAAAGGTTATCCGATGAAATTCTTTAGTAGAACAGATAATGGAAATTGCATAAAGAGATAAGAGATCTGATCAATAGGAGGAGTCCGTAGCGTAGGTAGGATAATTTTTCATACCACGACGATCTATTTTGATATAACTACGCCGCATTCTCCGAAGATTGAGTAAGAGAAGCCGTCCCTTCGCAGTTTCGGTGAGGAGTAGGATGCTTACTATTATGCCTAGCGAAAGCGAGTTCTTCCTGTTCCTTTAATAAGATCAGGCACAGGCAATTGCCCGTGTCAAGGGAAAGTGTACAAACTCTCTTTAGATTGATGCCCGATATCATTCCTTTTAGAGGTAACTGCAGGGGGTATCGCCATTCTTGCAGTGCTTCTTCCTGGTTGGAATGGAGGTGCTTTAGCAGCGGCACACTTCGTATATGTTTGATTGAATGCCGACAGCATTCGTTCAGAGTCGCCAAGAGGAAGAAGATCCGAGCCTGGCCACTCCACTGAAGGTCAAGCTTTCCCATCGAGAACAGGATTGGCAATGGCTAGTGAAGAGCTGAAGAAAAGCTATTCTTTTTCTCATATCTCGATTTCTCTCTCAATGGAAACTTAAGCTATCTTGCTCAGTTTTTTCCTTCTTAGTTAGGGGGAAGATAAGAGACTTTGCTGCACTCACCAGAAGTTACTACGCTTCGCGCCTTCCTCTAACTAGTTTGCTCTGCTTTCTTTGCTCTTGCAAGTGGTTTCTTTCTGAGCGGAGGAAATGGTGTAAGAGCAGCTGAGTGTGGCATTTTGTTATTAGTCTAAAGTGTGACATATATAGTTTTGTACTTTTGTTCATAATTTATCCCACTCATTTACATTATCTTGGCTGGTTGCGGGTGATTTGTTTGAAGTTAGCTCATCGTCGAATAAGTCTGGTGGTGCCGCTGTCTCCCAAAGAAGGTTCCAGGAATTCAATGAGGCCGCAAAGGATGATTGTGATTGGATTGACCTTGGATTTTAAAGTTATACTTGGACGAACGATCGACAAGGCCAGAATCCGGGAACAGATTGATCGTGCCTTTGTCAATCCTAGTTGTCGATTACTTTTTTCTTTTCCTGAGGCAAGGGAATGGATAAATTATGTCGGAAATTCAAGCATTTACAGAAGGGATTAAACTATTTCCGAAACAATAAAGAGATTCTTTCGAGATTTTTCGGATGCCAAAGTCAAGCTTACCTCGAATCCCTTCTTGCTATGTTTGGAAAAGGATCTCATGGGGCAGTACAATGAGATTTTAAGATAAGAAGAAACACTTTTTTCATAAAGTTAGAGTATTGGAGTATGACGACCAGAGAGGGTGCGACTGCGCAGTTAACGTCGGAGGAAGCTGATCAGTTAGCTCGCCGAAAAAAGTTAAAAGAGGGGTTTCCTCAGGGTTAGTCAAGATCATCATTTATTCAATGCATCCACCGCTTTTAATGAGCGTCAACAAAGGAAAGAAAGGAGATACTACTCATATACTGTTCCTTTCTCGTCGGAACAGTATATGAGTCATCCAGATAATTTTATCCTATCTGATGTGAAATCCCAGTCGGATTCTGATTCCGAAAACGAAGGGGATTTTTCTGAAGACAGTGAAGAGGCTCTGACAGGACCTTGGCCCAGCCTCAAAATATCTAAAGCTCAACTGCGCAGAATACGTGCTCCGTGGGTATCGTCAAATTACTTGGCAAATCGGTAGCTTTATTTACAGGAAAAGATGAAACTGATCTGGGTAAGGGGGGGTTATGCATTATTTATTTTGAGTGTGACTATTATTTAGTCCTATTTTTTCTGAATGAAAAAGAAAATTACTCGATTCAATATTTTTCTTCTCATAGGTTGTACAGTACAACCTATGCTAGCTCCTTTCTAGCTCATTTTCCTATTCTTCTGGCGAAGCTGCTCTCTGCCCAATCCCTTGAAGTTTGGCTTTCCTGGCTAATAGTCCAACTTGGCTGGCTTTTCTGGGAATCTGTCTGAAGGCTCATCTGTTTACCCGAGCTTGCTTACCTTCCTTTGGTTGTTTGATGGAAACCTGCCTGAAAAGAAAGGCTAGCTTAGTTACCTCCCGGCCCTACCTGATAGTTACCTTGGCGGAGGATTGGCGTAAGGAGCAGGGATTCAAACTGCTTATTCATTCACCCTGGAAGGAGCAGATTCTCGAGTGGACGCCCTAAAGCGCTCATGCTATCATACAGATGCCAAATTTCTTACTGATCCCTTTTCACCGACTTCGATGACTTCGCTTCAACCGGGCTAGGAGCTTCTCTTACTTCACCGGCTCGCTTTCTTGTGGAAAGATTCGCTCTTTCGCAGTTGTCCGGTCTTGCTTGATTGAAGATTCTACTATTTAAGAGCTCGGCCTTGAGCCCTACCTAAATAAATTCCCTTGCTTGAATCGAGCCGCCTCTAGACTAGCAATTCCTTTCCCCGACTCGGACATTCAGCATCTTCTTAACCGGCAATCTCCTTTGGTGGTCTACCTTTCCTTTTTTGCCAATGCCCGAGAGAATTGGACAAATTGAACTAAAGGGCCGATGGGACATCTCCGAAGATGAGGAAGAGGAGCGTAGAAGACCAGGTATAGATACCCTCGAATCTGCTGTTCACGAAGAAGCTCTTGAGGAAATGACGAGAAAGGGAATGATTGGACAAAGATACCTTGATTGATAAGGGCGGATATTGCAAAGCCTTTCCCGAACCAGAGATTAGCACATACTAACCCGATCGAAGAGAGGGGAGGATCCTACGCTTAGACCGACTGCATCGATAACACTATATCTTATCTGCTGAACTGAAGGCCCTTCCCGCGATAGCATAGTAATGATTGCTTTCCAATTGAAAAAGGAGGACCGCTCTTGCCACATCCTAACGAAACAGCTGCTTCCATCTCCCATGGGCATAAGCATAAAATCAAAGATGGGTTTTGAAAAGCACACCGGATCATCGGCGAACGGCAGAACAAGAAAATAGTGGAAATCTCGAGAGTTTCAATCCCTTGACCCAGATCGATTGCTTTTGTGGTGGCATAGCCTCGTAGGTGCGTGAGGGGAAGCGATAGGCATAGCTTGCGATGACCTAACAGTCCTTGATTTTGAGTTGAATAGAACGACTTGAAAGAATAGATATTGATAGGGCCAACGGCCCGATGCCAGTAGTTTCACCTTTTTTTTTTGGGCATGACATTGCTCCATATCTTTCGATCTTGTACCTGGTGATGTACTTCACACAACACAAACAGAGTCTCACGAGAACTCCTCCTTGTCTTCTAGATCAGTACTGCGCACCTCTTTGATCAGGATAAGCT
Organism: Euphorbia guentheri; assembly: GCA_948332485.1. Lineage (NCBI taxonomy): Eukaryota > Viridiplantae > Streptophyta > Magnoliopsida > Malpighiales > Euphorbiaceae > Euphorbia > Euphorbia guentheri. The sequence goes on from CAOJCS013638866.1 coordinate 5,294, forward strand.
GACTCACGCACGAGACATAGTCTTCCCAAATTTCTCAATCTGGGACTCCGTCTTGACTGAAAAAAGCTGGATAGCTCGCGGCAGAACCTCGACCTAAACGATACTACGTACAAAATTCTAGATTTAAGATAGTAACCCGGCTAAGTAAGTAACTGGTAGTGGCTGGTAGTAGTTCCCCAACTCATGATGAGCCCATTCTACAGCTCCAGGTTTATAAACCACGTCAAATCTGAGGTTGAGAGATGGTACTCTAGTTGAATCCACCCCTATCCCATCCTAGTAGGCCTGGAAATCAGTATCTTCTATGCCTCAGGTGAACAGCCCTTAATCGCTTATATGCTTTTCGAACTTTAGGTCGTAGTCGGGACCTTGCCAATTCTAAATTGTGCTTTTCCGCTGTCAAGTTTGAAGTCATTAATGACATTTGTACACTCCTATGGGCAGCAGTGCTCTCAGGGGACTAAGTTCATATCCCGAAGATATACATTGAAGTCTATTGGGCTCTAGATACTCAGATACTCCCTCACTTATATCTAGTGACAAGGCTAACAAGTTCAGGGCCTCTCCTTCCTTTACAGTCGAGTAACTTCGTACCATGACTAGAAAAGAGAAGCGTAGCAGCCCCTATCTTATCTAAAGGCTGACCTTTCGGAGAACTGAATGGCTAGAGAATTAAAGAAGAGCGAGCTCGTGAAGTCTCATAGCTGCCGTAGACAGCGAGATTCTTACTGAGAAACCAACGTTTCACTTCTCATATGGAATTTTATGATGTCCAGAAAACGCGTTATAACGCTATCTAGAGCTATAACGACGAAATCCTATCGCTTGATCCTAACAAGAAGTAGCGGTTGGTCGTTAGACTGGTTTGAAAAGTTCGTTGGCCCCCCCTTCGGGGATTGGGGAAGATTCAGAGGTACGAAGTCACTCGACAAAGGAGAGGTACGAAGTCACTCGACAAAGGAGAGGTTTGAAGATGCTCGACTAACGGAAGTAGCTCAATTGATAACGAGGGGGGCTAGGAATTCGGTTTTCGATTCTAAGGTTCCCAATTTTCGATCAGCTGCCCGTCAACCGCTTTAGGGGGCTTTCTCGTTATTCTTTATTCCTCTCTTCTTTCTCTGTCTCACCTTCGTTTCCACTCTTCTTTCTTTTCATTTTTTTCTGTTTTGGTGGATCTTTGTTCTTTCTTTCTTCTTCTCTTTGTTCTGTATCTTTTTTTTCGATGTCTTCTTTTCTCTCTTCCATTTGTCTTTCTTTCATAGATAATTTCTCTATGAGCGTCCTATTTTCTATCTGTAGTTTATTTAACTCATTCCTTATATAATTGATTATTTTTCTTCCTGTGTTATCTAGGCGTGACAAGTCTTCGACTTCTACTGGAGTAGTATCTGTCCAGTTACCTTTTTTGTAAACGTTTTTTCTCTTTGTTTCCTGGACAATACCGAGCCTTATCAATGTCTTTTTTTTAATGATGTTAAGAGAACTCCAATCAATTCTGAAGTTATTTTCCACGGTGATATCTTTTATTCGATCAAGATCAGCGTATTGTGACTCAAACCATTCAGAATTTACCAAAGCTTTAGCTGGTCCCTTGAACTTGATTACTTCGTTTCCTTCTATTGTGGTGTATAAATAGGATTTCGGTGCTAAAAAGTATCCTTTCTGGATACAGCATTCTAGTTTAAACTTTCCTAATTCTGAAGACGAAACAACCGATTCAGGAAGTGGATTTCCTAGAATAACTGAGTCAGTGTCCGTGTAGTAGCAGTCATCTCTTGAGATGAAAGGGTACATATGTATCCTAGCTGCTCCCGTGATTGCTGCTGCAAGTTGTACAGCTGAATTCTTTGGTGGGTTCCAATAATCAAGATCGTTTCCTGTGTTAGTATGGAAGGCAATAATGTAATTGTTTTCGGATAGCTTATCTTCGAATATATATGAAGAATACCTTAGCAAATAATTTCGTCGATTTTCATCGCATACCTCGGTTGTCGTGCTTTTAGGATTTATTCCAAATCTGCCGTATAGCGAATTCATTAGTATCTTATAGACATAGGCAATGGCTTCATTACCTTCATTTCTTGCCGCTAACCTGTTCTCAAAGAGTGTGCTAACAAATCCGCCGAATGGGCTATCCATCTTCTTAAAGAGGTAGCCTGAAATTGGGATCACAGTGTAGCCTAGGGATCTTGCATATTTGAATTCTTCGCTATAGTATACACCAAAAAATTCTCCTGTTGGGAAGATGATGGTATTATTCTTACCCCGATAGGGAAGAAAGGGCTTTTTAATAGAAGGTGGACATACCACATATGCCTCAATAAAGCCAAACAAGCTATCTAAGGACTTCCCTTCCAGATTGGCATGCCAGACAGGTCTACCACCCGGCATTGAAAATTCCTTCATTACAAAGGGATAGAGAGAGTTCACATCGTAGTAGTATAGGTTCTCGCCATATGGCTTGTATGCGTCTGTATGACCACCGTAGTAGGCACGCCTTATAAAGCTGTCTTCATTCTTGTTTGCGATGTGGATTTTTAACAAACGCTCGTCCAGTGAGTGATCAATCCAAGGGACTCAAACTTCATTCATATTCCCGGTCAAGGAGAAGCATTGGCAGAAAGGTCTTCTATTATAAACGAATTGACACTGCTTCTCACCTAGTCGGGCTTAGGTTGATGCGGAAAAGCTCTTATACTAAACCGGGAGGAATGAAATTCCAAACAAAGGAAAGGATCAAGCAAAAAACTTAAGAAAGGCTACGGATCCACATTTACTCAACAAGGTCAGGCCCTCAACGAATAAAGAAAAATCATAAATTTTCTCAGGATAGCAGGGACGCATTCAAAAGCTGCCTAGCCGCTTACCTTACTAGCACGATACCGAAATGGGCCTACAACCCAAAATAAGATTCACTCGCTTCATTTATTATAATAAGTAAGATATTTCAAACTACTCAAGCGAAAGAAGGAAGAGCATTTGAATCGTGAAGGAGGCAAGGCGACAAAAATGTTGCCTATCGTTTTTCCTTTCCTTCTCTTTTTATTCTATCGGAGGAAGATGGCACTTACTCGTCTTATGTCTCCTGACGACCGTGTCTTCTATCGGCCATCTCCTAAGAATCTGCTGTCTCCTCTCCTTACTTTCCTTACTTATACTTATAGGTAGGCTGCCGTAAATGATACAGCTTACGCCGCGGAACCGGTTTATGTTGTTGAACCACCCGCTACCGCTGAACAAGATGCCGTGGTACTTGATGCCGCTCCGGGAGGGGACTGATTGATGTTTCCTTATCCGCTGTTTCGGGATCGATTTATGTAGCTGATACAAAAAACTTATTTAGCTGAACCAGTATCAGATACCATTTCTGTTGCTAAATCAGCAAAAGAGAAAACTTCTGCCACTGAATGAAGAATCTGATGCCGAAGGATCTACTACTTCACGTAATTATTTAATTCACTGCGTGGTGGAACGAAATATCTCTCATCCCCCCCTCGAATAGATTCTTTTTTGTTGTTTCTAAAGGAATGTTATTCTATTGTTTTTAGGGGTGCACTAATCCTCTGAATCCGGTACCAGCGGGTATCAACCCCCCTAAAACAACGTTCTCTTTCAAGCCTTTCAACCAATCGATACGGCCCCAAAGAGCAGCTTTTGCTAAAACTCGAGCAGTTTCTTGAAAACTCGCTTCCGATATGAAAGAGTATTGAGAGATGCTTTTGTTATTCCCAACAAAACGGCTCGATAACGGTCTTCTAAAGCACGCCCGATTCGTTCTGCTCGTAAAAATCCAATAAGTTCTCCAGGTAAAAAAACATTAGACATTCCGTCTTCTGAAACCAATACTTTTGATGTTATTTGACGTACAATAATTTCGATATGCCGATTATGAATCTGCACCCCTTTTCTAATTCTAATTCTAAGGGATCGATAAACTTTTTGGATCTTATTAACCAAAGAGATGCGACTTTGCACTATAGTTAGCTCAGCACCAATCAAGAATCCCCAAGGAATTCCAAGAATTCTTGTTATACATTTGTTCCAACCCTCCTTTCTAGATTCATCGATATTGAATCAACCGAACGCACTTCTAATACTTGTTCTACTTTTGGAAGACCTTGTGTTATATCACCAGATCTCGATTTTTCATAGTTAAATGTAACTAATGTATCTCCTTCGTAAAAGCTTTCTCCATAAAGGCCATGAACAGTTGCGCCTGGGATGGCTAAATAAGGCTTAGCTGATCGTATTACTACAGAGTCAACTTGAACAAGGATAACTTGACCCGATTTGAGGGGGGTCTTTTTTTGGCTATACAGACATTTTCACAAATAAACTGTCCAAGACTAATTATTTTAGATGTCTCTGCACAAGAATTATGGTGGAGAAAATACCAATTCAAAAATATTGAAGTATTGGGTGAAGAAGAAGCCCTCAAAATGAGGAGAAAGGCACGGTCCTACTTAAGATTAATTAGGAGGATCCTGCTCGCGGAGAGACGCGAAGAAACTTTAGAATAACAATAAAGACACTACAGTGAAAACTATTGATGACATTTTTGAGTTTAGATAAAAGAAAAAACAAATAGAATCAGAGAAAGAGCTTCTAGTAGCCCTTACTCATATCCTATACACACAGAGTTGAGCGCTTAGGGGAGAGAGCATATGATTAAGCTCCTTTCTCTTTTATATTAGTCCACAGGGAACATTAGAAAACTCGGAACTCGCATAAGTCAGAAAAAATCATTCTTTTACGAGCAGATACGTAGGATAAAAAGCTTGTTTTTTGGTGCTAAGACTGGGAGCTCATGCACTGAACTTGGAGTGACTTCCACAGACCTCCAAGAGGGGTATAGAAGTGGAATGGCTTGGTACGCGCCTGCTTTTGAAAGCCTTTCTGCTGGTTCCCTGAGGAGGCCCCCTTTTCTTCGTTAGCATTTTCAAAAGGCTCAAACAGA
>CAOJCS013645192.1:0-40093 GCA_948332485.1 Euphorbia guentheri
AAATGCAGCAGTGATCTTATCTACGGAAGCAAACAAAGGACCAAGCGCAACAAACGAGTGAAAGACTTTCCACGAGAAGGCGACCACAGGGAGATCAACCGTTAAGGTTAACGAAGATATCCTCAACAGCGGATCTTTCTAAATGACTTTCAAAGACTAGAAACCAAAAGAGAGAGAAAGCTTCATTTAATTACTTCTGGTTTGGGAAGATTTAGTGTAACATTACCAGCGATCCCTTTTTAAGATCCCCGATTGGGGCTAATTAGCGGGCTTTTGACCCGAGCCACTAAACCACCGATTCTATGATTGGAAAATCTGCTCTTTGCCTTTTTGCATCGACCACCCATATTATATCTTTTCCAGCGGTTCGATAAGGCCGATTTCAGTACCTGTATTGTATAAAGTTTTTTTGATGCGACTAGCCGGGTTAAGAGAAAGAGCTCTTTTGAGCCGTATAGAAAGGTCAATCCAACCTACGTATATGAGGAGCACGCAGATCCCCAAAAGGAATTCTTTCTCCTCCCATTTTTTATGGGCGAAGAGAGCTGATCCTTCTGTTCATTTGTCCTACGATCCCGTCTTTATTCTAAATAATTTTATGTTTTGGGAACAAGAACTTTGAATCCACCATGGTACTCTAAATGCGGCTTAACCGGCCCTAGCAGAACTGAGATTTTCACTTTCTTTTTGTGCTAAGCCTTGCGGGAGAGCTTTCAACTGATGGAGAAACGTATTTTTCTTTATTCATCTCTAGTGGTATTGGAAAGTGTTCAGTCTACGGCATCTCCGTAAGCAAAGGCGTACCTAATCTTTGTATAGGGCGCGTGCTACTCATGACAAATGCATTAAATTACGCTTTCTTCGGTAAGGGGCTTTCCGGGGCTGATTCAGAGGAAGACAAAGATGTGAATATTTCTGAAAGTTAGCGATAGACATCAATATGACCCTAAAGTTCTCCTTTCCTTTTTGGTATAAAGAATATAGCTTGTGTCCCAAGTGCTTTAGCTTGATTGAACCGCCTTTCCGGTGAAATTACTTTCAGTTTCTCAAAAATTCACAGCCCGGTAAGGAAAGATCTTGATCCTCTTCGTTCGTGTGAACTCGGCTATGAACAAGCCAAGTTCTGTGTTCCGGGATTTACCTTGGTAAGTGGAGTGAAGAAGCCCACCTTCCGCGGGGTGGGATTGGAACGGAGCTTAGCTATCCATCGGCATAAGCACTTCGGTTTAGGGATTGATTTTCATTGGATAAATGGACAGAGACCAAAGGACCTTAATAAGCACCTCATGCCGAAGTTTTGAAAGAACGATGGGGATAGTACGAGGGGTGTGGTGGGCATATGAGAGAGACGGGAAGTCCTCTGCCCAAATCAATGCAAAAGAATAGGGGGTCCCGCGAGTCGATTAACTTGGCTGGAATGCTGCCCTATCAGGCTTGTAGAACGAAATGTCCTGTTTAAGATTCAGCCTCTTTTAGTCGCCAGCTAGTCAAGCAGTAAGTATGCTTAGGAAGACTTATCCAAGAAAGCTAGAAAGCAAAGAGTGAGGAAAGCTTGTAGCGGGGCAAAGCGAATTGAGAGCATACCGACCCCAAGAAAAGTACTTCGTTCGACTTGCATGTGTTCAAAGCATAGCAATTGAGACTTTTGCTTTGAGATAGCATTGTGGATCCGGACAGAAAAAGAAGAACTGATTCTGGGCAAGGGCTAAAAGAAAGAAGCAAGAATACATTGACTTGATCCACCTATGGGACTTGTCAATGGAATTGCTTACATGATGGTGATGCTAATGGAAGAAGCCACTTTTTTTTTTTCGACTGGCAGGACTGGTTACTTAGAGCATTCCCCTCAGCTAACTTCACTCACTTTCAAGAGGTGTTACCTCTAACTCTAATAAGGCATTCACGAGCTTACCTGTAACTGGACTCATCTCGCCTTCCCCTAACTCTACTCTGGACATCTTATTGCTTCTTGTGCGTGCTCTATTTACTTTAAAAGGGGATTGGCCTACTTTGACTTCTAGGCTTGAAGCCTTATCGCTCGCTCATTCCCGACTAATGGCAACCTTCACTAGTCCGGTATTCTAGCTTTTTTTTAACCAACTTCCATTTCAACCCTCATCCAATCCGGATACCAATCCAATGAGTTTGATGACCGAGTAGGTGTATCGAGAACAGCTTTCTCAGACCCTTGTGGGAGGGGATCACTTTTCATCTTCAATGTGCTGGCTCTTCTGTATCTTATATTAATTGAAGCTTTCATCTTAATAGAGGGTGCTGGCCTGCTAGGATCTACTCTTGTGGTCTACCTAAAGTGGCATGTTTGGCGAGAGTGTCTGGTCTGGTGAAAGTCCCGCCCAAATCCTATTATCCTTATTTTGTTTGAGACTGAGAGTAAGGGTGCAAGCTCGGACATCAGATATTTTCATTTTCACCTCAATTGCATACTAGGATTCGAAAGATTAATTCTGCCCTTTTCCAACCAATGGAAACTGTCAAGATTCTAATTCTATATACGTAATTTCTCAAGGTTTTATACGCTTTATACGTTGGACTGGAAAAGGCAATGGCCTCCTTTACTTGGCCCGAAATTCGTTACCAAAGCTAAAGCATTTCGGGGGTAAAAAGACATCAACAGAGAAGAGATTGCTTGCTCAGTCTAGGCAGTCAAATCGGGAATGAGATGGGATTTCCATTCGATTAGCCAACAGGAATCTGTCCTTGTTGACTTCCACAATCTACCGTTTACGGGCATTTCTTTCCTAATCAAGATAGTCTCTCTACGGGGAAAAGGTCTCAACTCGGTTTTTTCAAAGTATAGGCATGTCACATTTTACTGACTTTTTGATCGACATATAGCTGACAAATTTTTAATAAACAGGGCAGACAAGCCCTGTCTCACTTATTTATAATTAAGGAAAGGCTGTAGGGTTCACAGAAAGCTTTTGTTGAGTGAGCAGGAATAGCTTCTTAATTCACACGGTGAGCCTCTCTTTTCTGTCTTTGTGTTCCGTTGCGTGCCGTGCCCTACCCGCCAGTCTTCCCTATCGAAGCTATATCAATAGAGCCAACCTCGATCAACCTTTCCTTCAGCCCTCTCTCCGCCAAGTCAATGGTTAATAAGGGTCGGTAGGCAATCCTAAAACATGGCGCTTCGGCCGCTGGTGAAGATGGGACCTGCGAAGGAAGTAATCACCCTAAGACTGGGTTTTGAACAGGCACTGAATCCGCGACTACTCGGCCAACTGCATCCTCGGGACGTAACAAAACATATGTTAGGATTCGAACCTTTGCTTCGTGAGTCTTTTATCATCATTCTTACTTATGTCATTCTACGAAGAATGTTGGCAGAGGAAAGAAATAGGAAGATACGGTGGGCTTTGCCTGCTCTCCTAACGGTCATTCTTTAGAAAGAGAGAGAGGGCACCCCTTACTCACATAGAATAGAAGCTTATTTGCGCTTCGTACTATCCGATATCTTTTCTACTTTCAAGAACAAAGAGCTTCGCTCTACTCTAACGCTAGGTCAGCTGGGTCCTGACGGGAACTCTATCTATCTATGAAATTCCTCAGATCAAAGGCACTCAGCAGCCTTTCTGCTATCAGAACAATTCACTCCAGATGGACGCTGAATACGCTTTCGCGATAAGTATTCGTGGAGCTTGCGTAATGTATGTAGTTGTAGATTTCAGTCTGCCATTGGTCTCTCCGTTTATGTTGATGTGAAATCGGCAAGCCGGGCGAATTCCTTACTACTTACTATAATAAAACCTCCGTTGCAGTCATTTCCAATTCCCTGTAAGCGATTGGGAGAAAGCTAAATCGAAATAGTAGTTGCCATTGCTGTTGATCCCGACCAGTTCCCTGCTAGTCTTGCCTAGTCTCCTTTACCAGGAGGTAATCAGTGTCTAGTCTTTGCCCCAGAGGGTAACATCATATTTCTAGTACGAGTGCCCAGTGGGTTATCTGTATCTGTCAACCCCTCCTCTGAGTCAGTTGCCTTCCCTGGGGTGTGAGTTGCAATTGGATTCTTTAAGGCAAAAGAGATATCCTCAGTTCCTGCTTTTATCAAACAAAGCAGTTACTTTAGTTCCTGCAAGCAAGTCAAGCCTGCGAGCCAGTGTCAGTCCTCCAGACGAGGCAATCAATGGATAGGGTTCCCTAACAGGCATTTCTCTTACCTTGGATAGGGGTGCAGGCCTCTTTCCTTGGGGTTACGAATATTTTGTTATCTCCTCTGGGTTTGAAAGTACAGGAAGCATGTTGTAAGAGTTGTTGGCCCCATTTCCTTTCTTAGGAGAATATCTGCTCTTGTCTTGGATTCGGCATCACATCAAGCCGATGTGGCACTGATGACGACTTTAAAGTCCTTTCTGCTTTGACAGAGCTAGCTTCAAGTAATTGGTAGGACCAAGAGCCTTTCCGGAGTCAAAAAACTAAGCAAGTTACTCCCCCAAGAGAAGTGCGAATCCATCAAGGGCATCCCCAGTAGCATTAGCTAGTTATATGCAAAGGAAGGAATCGAGTCGGTAAAGAAGACTGGAACCAATGTTCCATCCAGATCAGTACGAATCCTAAGCCAACTGAGTTATCTCGTTTGGTGTGGGCATTAGTTGTGTTCTAAATTCTCGATGAGAAAGGTATTATTATATTATGGAAACTTCTCAATAAAGTTACCTTTTTTGGAAAGACTTAGGCTCAATGGCTCAATCGCAGCGGCTCGCTCGCTGCATCCTTCTTCTTTTAAGAGTTCTTTCGAAGCCCCTTTCTAACACCTTCTTTTTCATTGGTAATGGTTTCAGGTTCTGAATGGATGTCCCAATTGGGTGAATTCTTAAACCGAGATGGATTCTTGCCCCAAAAAAAAGAAAGAAAAAAGGCTTGGCAGCAACTCTCTCCGGGCCCCTGGTCCGTCTATCTGCGTTCACCCGGCAAAGTCCCCTATCACTCTTGCCTATGGCTCCCTTTCTTTAAAGACTGGCTGCACGATTCGGGGGAGAGAGGAGTTCAACCGCTCAAGCATATCAAGGGATTCAAGGATCTGTGGTTCGGGGTTCGGAAAGGTAGGTGGAGTATTCAGTGACAGTAGAAGCTGTTCCGCTTTCAATTGTAGTTCTATTTCTTGCTTGAGGTGATGCTCTATTTTCCCCCGGCAGGCAGATAAACCCGAGCGGGCAGCCTCCGGTCCGGTAGGGGTCTTTAAGCGATAGGGCACGCATAAAAAAGAAAGGGAAATCGTTTCCATCAATCTCCTGGCCGAAGTCAGTCTTGTGTTCTACTCCGCGGGTTAGGTGGTTTACAGGGATTGCTTTCTGCCGTCTGTCTTTCCCTTCTTTCTCTTCTCTTAGCAAAGTAGGTTCAAGTCAAACTTTTGGCTTGCTACAAGCTAGGCTCAGGGACTGCAGTCAGCCGCTTCCCCTGTAGTCGTCAGCTCGTTCTTGACAGATCCGATCGGGTGTTCATAATCTGGAGTAAAAGGATTCGAACCTTTGCATGCCGGTACCAAAAACCGATGCCTTACCACTTGGCTATACTCCATACGGCCTGTTTTGGACGATAGAACGGAGAGAGGGGGAAAGAAAGGAGAAGCAGGGCTCGAAGAACGAGCCGAGCTGTGCAAGAACGCGGGGATATAGCAAGTAAGCAGCAAGGTTCTCCCTTGACTTTAGGACCGACTACAACAAGCTAGCTCGCGACTTTAATAGAAAGAAAGGGTAAGCTCTCTGCTCTATTTGCTTGCAATGCTATATATATCTATCAAAGTTGGCGAACGCTTCTTTAACCTTAGACTCGTTACGCTGTTCGAATGAACTCGTTGGCTCCGCGTCCCCCGAAAGTCGGTAACGTAACCTTCGTCACCGTCAGCATTTGGTACTCTCTCGATAGCTTCAATAGTTCACTGAAAGCTTTTGGTGTAATTGTAATGAACCGCAAGCCCTTCAGAAAGAAAGACATAAAAAAAAAAGCTTGGTTGCAGGAAGGTGACGAAGGTTACCGGGCCGATACGACCGGTTCCTGGGAACCGCAAGGTTGCAAGGTTCCCGGGAAACAACGGTTCCCTTTGTTTTGTAAAGTAGGCTTTTTGAAATTAGAGTTGACATGAAATGGATCACGGAAGAAGACGTTTCCGATGAATGAATGATTCAATCCCCTCCCACTCACACGGGTTCTTCTATTGAAGGGCTTCCCCCTCTTCTATGTGAGGTGGGGCGTACGTAAGAGCGGAACCTAGATAGAACGCGTAGCGCCGGCTCCCGGCCGCCGATACTGTTACCATGCTTACCAGCTCTTACCATTGCCGCCTATAGATATAGATGGGAGGTAGGCGAAGGTAGCTTGCTTCTCTTCTCCTAGGCTACCTGCACATCTTATTCGCGAAGAGAAGAAAAGGCAGCGAGCGGTTCTTCGCTTAGTAGACGGCCGCCGGACGACGACCGCTTCTTGTTCTCGCCCAGCCTTTTCTTTTGATTTTCTTATTATTTAGAATCCGAAAAGAAGAAGCTCCTGAATCAGCGCAGGGCCAAATCAGCAGCAGGGGAACTGTACTAACCTGCCTTAGGTTACTTTCTCAGGGCTCCGCAGGAGAAGAAAGAAGGTCCGGGTCAATTTTCTAATGAAGCGAAGGTCCCTATTCTCTCTTAAAGCTTTATAAAGCTCCGCGAGAAAGGGTTGGTTAAGAACTATTGACTGTAAACCATAGCAGTTACACTCACTCAATGGAAATGTTCGCCTTTGGAATGAAGATGGATGAGCAGGCACTTGAGCCTGGAACTGATGAAATTCGGGGGAAACATGGAACCGGTCAGTATACTGGGGGGGCGAGACATGACCGCGACTTAAGATTCAAGTACCGTTGAAAAGACTAAAGGAACGGGGGGAATGACTACCTGTAATAAAGCACAGGCTAATACGAGCCGACCAGAAGAAGCAAGGCTTAGACCCTGGACACAATCTTCCGTTAGTCTGTTTTCTGGCTTGAACCCTATTGTGGTTAAACAAAAGAGGCAGTCCCCTTTCCTCGTTAACCTGGACCTTGGAGTGAGGTAGCGGGACAAAGAGATGGCTGTGAATTCAATGGCTTAAGTCAATAAACTCAATATGAATTAGTGGGGCACTTCTTGCTTACTGCACTAGCGGTCGTCTGTCAATGTCTAGTAAAGAATTGCATTTTTAGGAGCAACGATTCGGGTTGGGTATCCTTCTTTGTGAAGGAAGGTGAAAGGCTAACCGCAACTTTAGCATATTCTATTAATTCCGGTTTTCCAGAAGCATCATCTTAGAACATTTCAACGTGGGTCATATCGCAAAGCCGGAGCTTACAGCATTTACCATTCAAAGTAGGTATCGAACTTTCTCATCATTCGAAGCTATCTCCATCTGTCAAGGAGAAGGCATGGTACCTCGACCCGGACTGCTATTGAAGAATAAGAACTTGTTGGGTTGCGTTCGACCGAACTCTATTTGTAAACTTCAACGGGATCCGGTAGCAGATGCCCCAGACTTCTGCCTTTTCTTCTGATGTAGTCGGTTGTTTTTATCCGTGAATTACTAGGAGCATATTAATGAAGAATGAAGACTCCCGAAGAAGACTTTGCTGACAAAAAAAAGAATCCAAAGACGAGAACTCTACAGGTACCACCAGTCATTTGCATTTCTGGATTTCGAAATAGAACATCCGGCTATTCCTGTAGGTTGTTGACCAGATACGCCACCTGGGAGTCTCGATTCTCTTTTTTGCTTATGATCAACATTTTAGCAACGGAATTCTGTAATCACCGCATTTCCATATAAAATAAATGGAAGAAAGCTCATCAACAACCGTAGGCGCTGCAGTTGTAAAGCCAAGAATGGTTTGGGCGCAGCCCATTGTAACATTATAGAGATCAAACCTCAAACTGACTAATTTCACATCAAAAGAGAAGATCGGCCCGGAAATCTTTCTTCCTTCTTTCAGTCTATCTATAGGCAGATGCCTCTCCAACCCGCCCGGATCTTTCTATTAAGAAAAGGATGCCTCACAATTGAATGAAGTTGGTTGGAAAGACTTTGGGACTAAGTCTGGCTATTACATCATCCGAGAATGAGATCTCTTATCATAGATCGGACTTTTCCTTCTTCCTCAAATAAGATATTAGCTGTGCCCGACTCATAAGGAGGCTAACTCGCTGCAAGTTAATAAGTTATTACACTTCCTAATGATCATGACTCAAGCTTAGGCACCCGCTCGATCCGGTTTAATTCTTAAACCTCGCAAACGGTTCCGCTGGACGAGATTTCACCTCCCTAAGTGGATTCCCACTTGGATACGGAGCTTTGCCTTTATCCTTCTATGGATTTCTTTCTCCCTTCCGCTAATTGCTTACCGAAGCAGGAGGAAGGATTTGAATGCATGCTATGTATTGAATTGAGTATTGAATGGAAGCGGTTTAGGTACCAGATGACGAGAAAATCCTAACTTAACTAACGTAATGGGTTGTGTACCGGTTGAGGAGTAGGACCCGGCCGCGAGGATGAAAGCGTAGTACTTTCTATACGTCAATAGGACTTCCTCTTTCTATATGAATAAGCGCAAGTTTCCCTTTTTTGAACTGAACCTTTCTGTGCCCAATTCGCTTTGAACTTCCCCCTAGGGTCAAAAAGAGATGCTCGCATTTCCTTCTGGACTAGATCTCCTTCCTCTCGGCTTCACCTTCTTATTTCAAGCACGAGTTATTCTCCTTTGGTATCCTTGGACATGAAAGGATGTCCTTAATCGCTTTTCATCTATTAGAGCCAACTCTTCATACCTTGCACGCAACCATTCCGCTTCAGGGAGTTCATATTCCAATACAAGTACCCAAAGAGGGTACTTCGATCTCTATCGGTAATACGGCTTCTATTCCATAAACTAACGAAAAGAAGAAAATACTAAAGAGAAAGATGGAAACGAGGTGTTACCTAAGACGAATTGAAAGCATTCTAACTATTAGCTTCCAGTCTTTACTTTGTAGTTGAGTAAGAAAACAGAGCAACCAGTGTAAAAGCTTTCCTTTCCAACTTAGCTTTATCAACAATAGAAGTAGGATTTCCTTGGTCTACCCCTAAAAAAAGAAAGAGAGAAAGAATATTCACTATTTAGGTTTGAGCTGGGCTAAAGCACCTACTCGAGCAGCGAGATTGAACAAATACGGAGATCCTACAAAAGAAAATACAGAATCAACGAAATCAAAATCACAAATAAGGAAATGCCCAGCGGGCAGGTAAAGTGTTTTTCGAACTCAAATTGCTAAGCATGCAAACAACCTTTGGGCAGCAGAATCAGAAGTTTCATCCTCCCGGTGGGCAGAATAAGTCTCGGAAACAATTCCCGATCTCCTGTAGTAGTAAACTCATTACTAATGATTTTCTTTATTAAGCTAAATATTTTTTTTAGTTATTAGGGCGGGTGGCAATGAAGGAAGACTTTCTTTGTAGGGTAAGTGCCAATCTCTGGTGAAGCAGCGAAGCGAGCATCTTTGATAACTTTCATTAGGAATAGAAATGCGTATCGTATAAGGAAAGCTGAAGTGCTCAAGATAATTCGAAAAGTATCCGAAGTTTGAACTGGCAGCCGAAGGAAGAGTTTAGTAGGCAAGGAGTCTCAAAGAAAGTAAATAGCGAACCTGAAAGAAAGTGAATTCACCAGGAAAGATTTCCAAGCAGGGCTTGTCTAACTCCATTTAGTATGAAAACTCTGGTCCTGCCGTGAAGGTTAAGTTCCCAACCCAAGTCCGAAGACAGATTAAATAGAAGACCGGCCCCCTTCAGTTCGATAGTCTTGAGAATCTCCAATCGAGTGATCGGGAATAGTGAGGCTCACACCAGTCAAGTTTGAATATTTTCCTATTTAATAGGAGTCAGTCTTCAAGGGAAAGACCTTCCAGCGAAGGAGGTCCGTAGCTCACAAAAGCAGGTGGACCAGCCAGTAGGAGTACAGGTTGCTTCTCTCCCGCTTGGGATAAACTAATAAGAGAACATCACTAGTATGCGCCGGCCCCATCTTGATTCGGTTAGAATGGTAATAGAGTATGTAAGTAGTGAACTCTAGGCCATTTTCAGTCTGTCGGTCTCAGTCCTGTCTAGAGTGGTATTTAGGAAAGTCTATCGATAAGTTTCAGAAAGCGAAATAGTGATTTCGATAGGTAAAAGCTGAAGGAAGAAAGCAGCTGAATCCGCTACGGAAAATCGAATTCTGGCAGCTCGCGAGCCAAGACTAGGAAGCAAGTATCCATCCTGGGGCTAGACTGATTCTCAAAGCTATTCATTCGACTCCTATGAGTAGACTTTCTTCCTTCCCTTTCTGCCTTTCCCGTAAGACTAGACTTCCCTTACCTTGCTTCCGAGAAGTTATTCTAACTATGTTTAGATTTCTGGTAATGAATAGGTAACGAGCGGGAAGGTTTAGACAGTACAGTAAACCTGTATTCTTGCTTTTTCTTCTTCTCTTAAGATATTTCTTTCTTTAGCAGTTGATTCTCGATATGAAAGAAAGATAGATAAGATATAAGAATGTATACCTAGACTAGGTTGAGTCCTTTCTTCTCTTCACAGGCAGTGCTCTTTCTTAGAAATTACTAGGAATGTAATTGATTGACATATTAAAGGTTTGATAACTGATTAGTTACGGAACCTATTACTATTACAGCTAAAACCATCACTATACCATAGCTCCGTAACCAGACAGAGGTGGCCCTAGCCCAGACAAGTACTATTTGGCTTAGACCATCACTATACTGAGATCCGTAAAGAAGAAAATATGGTAGATGATTCAATCAAGCTTGATCGACTTTCTCTTGCTTACTTAGTCCGAAGATGAAAGAGAGTACACGCGAAATCAGTCCCCTATTCGTTACCAGAACGAAATGCCTAAGGTAAGGCGTATGAAGCTACGGAACCAGAGGGCTTAGAACAGATGGATAGTTACGGAACCATCACTCTACCATAGCGTATGAACCCATAGCTCAGCAACCTACCCAGTGCTATAGCTCTGTAAAGAGGAAATTACGTATCGTAATAAGAGATAGATGAGGGAATGAGCCGAGGCCAGGAAAGCGGGAAGTCGCTGGCTCGATAGGGCCAGGAAAGCAGGAAGGTAAGAGCTCCAATGGAGGTAAGGGAAGTTTAGTCTTACGGGAAAGGATGAAAGGTAGTCTTACTGGAAACCGGAACCCATAGCTACGTAACCAGACAGAGTGGCCCTATAGGGCTTATACCAGAACTAACGTCTAGCGTATGAACCTATAGCTCTGAAGAAATATATATAGTAATAAGAGATGCGGAAAGAATTATCTTGCTTACTTCGGACTAAGTAAGTCAATCTTATTCAAGATAAAGATAGAGTAGACGCAGTTACCGGTCTAAACTAATATTCTTATTATTATATATCTATATATATAGATATAGAAAGATATAGTAACGCAGTTACCTAGACTAAGGAAAAGAAGTAGTAAGATATTACTTACTCTGTAAATAAGGGAAGGTAAAGAAGGTGTCAGCGAGTCAGGCTAAGCCTGCCAGCAAGTCAGTCTTTAGCTAAGCTAGCTACTAGTACTATTCTTTCTTTACAGAAAAAGCCTAGTATCCGAAGCAAGCTCAAATTCTTCTTCAATCAGTTTGCGTTTTACCGCGAGAAAGAGATTTTCAATCTTCTAAATTACGCCCGGGTAAAATGCTTGTTTTAGGACATCCGAAGGATGAAAGTCAGTTTCTGCAGAAAGCAGAAGAAAGCAACTCGAAAGAACCTTTATTAGGTAATTTCGTAGAACTTGAATATGAGCCTTAGCTGGTCTTCCCAAGGGAAAAGCAAGCCTCAGAAAGGAGAGGTTTACCTCGCGGAACACTAACAAACTAGACCCGCATAGAAGGAGTGAAAATTCTATCTTTCTTTGAAAGAAACTAGCGTAAGAGATGTTCAAGAAACTCTCGGTAAGCTTCATCAAAAGATGTTTCATTTTCTGTAAGTTTGTACAGTTGTACTTAGCCGAGTTCACTCGGTATTCATTCTTAAGTCAATCTCTCCTCGGGTCAGGTAATAAAGAAGGAAGAAGGCTTTTACACTTCAGCAATGAAGAAAGAAGGACTTAAAGCTTGTGTGAAACTCAAAAGCTTGTGTGCAAGAAAGACTAAGAAGCTTGTGTTCAAGAATTGCTAATCTTGTGTTCAAGAAAGAAAGAGAAAGAAGTCAGTGTTCAAGAATTACTAATCTTGCGTAAAGACAAAAAGCTTGTGTCAGGAAAGACTGAAAACGAGTACCCTTGCTTCCCAAGAAAAAGAAAAAAGAAGTGTACGTACTTGCTTACCCCGATAAAGAGAAAGAAAAGAGGTGGTTCGTACTTGCTTACCTTACAGAAGAGAAAGAGAAAGAGGTGTACGTACTTGCTTGCTTGGAGCTAGGTAAAGCTAATGTAATATTTAACACATGAAAGTCGATGTTTAGGAAGTAGACTTTGATCACGAAGCAGAGTCGACTCAACGGTGCTCAAGCTTGATCTTCCTACTTCTATCTTCCCCCAGGTGAGAAGTCTGCCTCTGGGAACTGATCCGATCTTACCCGGCTAAGTAGAGAAGGAAAGGGCTCAATGTAGGTACGGAACTCTAGCTCAAGGGAAGGAAAGAGGTCCTTCTTCTGCATGAAAGGAAATTACTTCCTCTCGCTCGAATGCTTTGAGTTTGGGCTTCGAGCGGGAACTTCTCGAAAGGAGTGTTGGCAGATCGACCCAAGGGCACGCGGCGAAGGTAATTGAAAACAAATCAAAACGCCGTCAATAAGAATTCAGTTGTCAATTGTTGGCCCACTGGACTCAAAGAAAGCTTTCCTTTGAGGGAACATTTTTTCATAAAGCACATTCTTCAAGCTATAGCTATAAAAGATCTACAGAGAAATGAGACGGACATAGGAATTGGCACTTTTCAATGAAGAATCCAGCTTTCTCTCGCGCTTCTTGGCTTCGTTGGTTACAAGTTGACCTGGACCTCCAACAGGAGAGAGGATGATCATACGTTTGTCGAGCCTCGAGAGCTCTCATTCATACCTTGACCCAAGATGAACGAAAGACTTGATCAGGCAGTTGCAAATGCTAGGTGGCGCGCCAAGTTCCAATCTTTTCAGTGCATTGATGACCATGTACCATTCAGTTAACTACTGAAGGCTTTGGAGTGTCATCTGGAAAAAAGTCCACGGCTCTTTTTTAGCCTATGTAGCTAATAAGTGAGAAGTGGGAGATTGATTCGTTTAAGTAGATTGGTAGGATTCCATAACCTAGCTATATCCCACCTTCCTTGACTGCTCTAGACTGCTTGGCTTGCTCTTGCTTGGCCCTGCCGGGGGACTGCTTGAAACTCTTTTAGAGAAGAGATTTACACTCCGTTTATATCGTAGAGTGATGTTCGAAAACAGTGTCGACTTCACTTACGCATGAAACCCGGATCACTAAGTACTAAGAAAATAAGGAAGGATCGTAGGAACGTTCTTCTTCGATCTTCCATTCCCAGAAAATCCATTGGTTCCGGGAATCAAACTTGAGTCTGAAACTAGAGAAGGAGCGCTGCAAACAACCTAGAAGAAATGGGATCGAATTGCTCAGCTAAGACTTCACAATGCCCTCACCCTCTTCTATCCCTAGCTATGTCGAAAATTTATCTCACAGTCTATCTATAGTAGCGATCTGAATCTTAATAAAGAATAAGTCAAGCTCTCTATCCGCCGAGTTGCTGAGCTTTAGAACTGCCTGGCCAGCTATATCGCAAACTAACTTCAACTTAGAGCGATTGGACAGCTTTCACTTCGACCTCTGACAAAGACCTTCCATGGTGATTAGATCAAACCATAGGGACAGAGCTAAAAAAAGCACGTGTCGGTTCAGTGTCTCGGTAGGCTCAGTCAGAGCAAGATCTGTGGCATAACTCGATCACAATACAAAAACCTGCCGTTTCCCTCATAGCGCTATCAGACTTAGGGATCAGTTTATCATCACTCAAGACCCTTCCTTTCGGAGTCGTATACATACCGTAATATACGTGATAGTTCGCTCGATCTGGCAACCTTTCTTTTGTCTAATCTAAGTTTAACACAAGGAACCTCTTGCTCTTAAGGATTATTTCCCTGAGTATAAGGTGTGGAAGTCGTAAAGATTTGACTGCTATGTTAAATTACCCTTTTTAATTGAATTAGGTCTTTTTTTCCCTTAAATGGATTCGTAAGTACGTGCAGGAGGTGAGGATTTCTGGTGAATGATGATTTTGAATAGCCAACTTGAGTAGTAGAACAGGGTCGGCGGTTGAGTTAGGCGCTTTCGCTTTCTTGTACGTCCGTTGTTTGTTTGGCTAGGTCGGTGTCTTCGCGATTTATCCTTAGAAGGAAGGTCCTCAAAGCCTCTTCATTCCAATAATCATGATGAAGAATCCAATAGCTCCTCTCAGAAAGCATAATCATCTATCTTTGATTTGAAACCTACGCCTCCGAACAAGGCAAACGGCAGCACCTGGGTAAGGATAAGATAAGAACGCGACTACTAGGGAACAATCCAAACTTGGGGCTAAGCCACACCCCACTCTATTTCAAAAAATAGCACAATTCTAATTGTTTGGAATGCAAGGGGCCTCAGCAATGGCCCCACGCGTAGACGTCTCGACGATCTTGCTCGGACCGGGCTTTAGTCTTTGGTTGTCATCCTGAAACCAATGCAATGGTTAGAAGGTCCAACTATGTATCAAAATGGAAATGGAAGCGGAGATTGCGTATAGATGGATGAATGTCGAACATCTCATCTGGGATGAATCCCCTGCCTGCCAATATCTTGGTCTTTTGGAGAGAAGATATCCTTGACCTGTCTATGATTGAAGCCAATGCCCAATTCAATGCATTTCTACTAATGCTAAGATCAAATCTTAAAATACACGAATACGCCCCCTTTTTGTTCACGCAAGCTGTTAAACTATTGATAGGCGAGACCCGTGGGATGAATTTAGAAAAAATGACGCTAATTGCTCTGAATATATAAGATGCCAGCACAATTCTAAGAGAGTGTCCTGGCATCTTATATAAGAATATAAAAGAATAAGAGAGAAGATCAGATGCTAGAAGGTTGTGTTCAGATGGAAGTGGACTGGCTTTAAAGATTTGGCAGAGATAAGATCTAGCAGCTACTGCTAGAGCGCATCTTTCCCAGTCTTATGAAAGGATTTTTCGACTAATACTAATGGGGAAATCGAATTTAGCCGAGTTACATACCTGGGCCCAGCGAACATAGTTGCCCGAACCGACTGATGAATGGGGAAGAAGATAATAGATTAAGAGTTCAATCTTCGGCGCTGACAAGCTATCCTATCGCAGAGATGGTCCGGGGATTTGGACGAGCTAGCTCAGAGCTCGATGGTTGGTCAAATGCCCCTAATGAACGGATTGGGATGCTAGAGCACGAGTAAACAAAATGATAGGGAGGAGCTTTGCTTCTGCTCGAGCGGGTAAGAAAGATCTTCTTTCTTCTGTACTTGGAAACGAGCTAACAAACGTTAGCGAGCATATAAGAGGGCATGAAATAGCTCTACCGGGAAATTCAATCTGGGTTTTGTCTCGACAGGATTATGAAAGCGAGCTTTAACTCGTTACTGAATCAGAGGTAGGATGTGCCATTCATGAAACCAAAACTACGAGACGAAATCCCTAACCTCGTTATTGTAGGGGTTAGGGCCAGGACCTTCCTATTTTGTTTCGGGCGGGGGGAAGAACGGGAGAGGGACGAAGTGATTCGACTGAAAGGAGAGATTTGGATGCATTTTTTCAACTTGATTGAAATTCCTACCATGCCCTTGTGTGAGAAGCCTGTGATAGGACCGCTCTAAAGCCCTTCTTCTTCGTCTATACCCTTTCGAAAGGTCTTCGGGAAGAGAGTGGTTATAAGAAAGATAGCCTTGGTCTTTGTACGCCTTGGTTTAGATTCGATACCAACTCGAACTCTCCTTGAAGCTTAGCTTCATCGAGAATGTATTCAAGGTAGGGTTTTGAGATGTGTGGACCCACGCCCGGCCAATCAATCCCTTTAGTTTAGCTTTAAGTCAAGAGCAGTGGTAGGGAAAGAAGCTGGTATAGTCGAAGTGGGAAACGAAACCTTTTGCCAAAATTCCTAATAAAGAAAGGAAGGGGTTCTTACCGTCGCAGTACTAAAGGAAGCCCGGGCAGGGTCGAAACCATTGAGCGAGACAACCAGGAAAGAGCGTAATCCGCTTTTTGATGAGCATTTCTCCTTCTAATACGAGTTATGGAGTCAGGCATAGAATCGCTACCCTGATAAGCTTTAATGGCGGGGGGAAGTAGCTCAACTTCAAGTTTTGGGTAGGAATGGTTTAGCCCCGGGAGGGAGATAGTTTACGCGTCAGTTGAAAGTGGGAAAGCTCTCAAGCAGCAAGTACGTACTTTTTATCCCTTCACATTCAAGTCAAGTATTGGGAAGGTATCTAGCCAGTGAGGCAAGTTAAGTAAGGAAAGCAGCTGAAGCAAGGTGCCTAAGCCTTCAAGTTGCGAGGTCTTTTAGAGTTATATATACTTGTCATCAGTTAGAAAAACTCGGAGTCTAAGATGGTTCTGGAGAGAAATCCTACCCGCAAGCATTTGCTTATAGAATGGTGGAGGGAGGAAGAGGTAGCAATACATTCCGCCTGATGCTTGATCACTGCATTCGTGAGATATCAAATTAGCTCTCCGATCTATGATATGATAACCAAGAAAAGATTAATCGGAAACTTAGATTCTTACTTACGTAATTTCGACAGAGAAGTCAATCTTACCCTAGGGAATAGCCTACTTAAGTAGCTAATTCTCTTATAAGGCGCATTTCCTCAGCTCAGAAGGAGAGGATAGATGATCTTTTACCGCAGCTTTGATTCTGATGCAGAAGGGGCTGGTACAACAAGAGAAATGAACCCGTTCTCACTTACTACTTATCTAAGTCAAGACTAACTACAAGGAACTCCGGGAACAAGACACTAAATGAATCCATCGACATAATTAGATCAACAAAAGCGGACATAGGCTTTCTCCATCGAAAAATTCAACCATGAATTTGAGTAGCCGCCTTCTCAATCTAAGGAATTGATTCCCCTGGGACTACTAGTTAGAATGAGTAAGCTAGCTCTACCTTCTCTTCTGTCTCAGGACTACTAAAGTCAAAGTAAAGAGACTCTCCAGTAAAGGGTGTTGGGCCCAAGTTCCAGGTTCTTTGAAGAAAGATAGATCAAATCGGCAACGAGAGAGTCTTTGACTGAATATAAGGCTTAGGGCTTTAAATAAAGAACTCTGGGAAGACACGAAGGCGTCAAGACTTGTAGCTTTCTTTTTTCCCTAAGTGGATAGCGGGGCGTGTAACTCATGACTAATGAGTTGTTCGCTGCTTATTCCTTCTTTGCAGCTCCTGCCTTTAAAGATGAATTAAGGGATTTAGATTTAGAAAGACTTAGTTATAGGCAGCTAGCAGGCTCCTCTCTCAGTCAAGGCAAGGTAGCTGATTCTCTTCATAGGCTTTGCCGCTCTCCCGCTTATCAGTAGAAGGAAGGGTTTGACCCGCTAGCCAATGGACCAGGGGGGAAAACAGCTACAGAAATTTCTGGACTTCTTAAATAAAGGGTTTAGGCTCTACTTCCAGAAAGACTAGACTATCAGAAACTCCTAGACCACAAACTCATAATCAAATCCTGACTTGTTTTGCTCAATCCTCGTTCCTGTGAAGATCAGGCAGTGAATCCCAGGGAATTTGAATGGAATAAGAGGGCGTGGGACGAGAGTTAGAACTCCCTGTTTCCTGCTTCTGACTTCTCTGTGCTTTCCCCCCTAGACTACTTGATATACCTTCAGGCACACATTCAATAAGTCGAATTTCAGTCTCAACAAAGACAGAGAGTCCCTGAGGTGAATCAACGGGAAGGCATATTCAGAGAATAGGAATAGATTCCCCGCTAACTGCACTAAAGACTGCCCTAGAATTAGAAAGTCTAATAGGTTTGACACTAATTATATCGATGTTTTCACAAAAGTCAACTATTGAGGAATGGGGATTAATTTAAGACTTAAATTGCCTACCATATCAGAGGCAGCTGACGGGCTTTCTTTCTTACTTTACGACTTGATTTTCAAATCCTAGGGCATTCAAAGAAGAGTACGAGTTAGCATCTTTCGCAAGGGAATCCACTGAGCTAGCTAGCTTTTATCCCTCCTCTGGGGTTAACCCCTGGACTGCTTAGCCGAGAAAAAGGCTGAAATAGTCTATCTACGGGGAAGACCTACACCAGACTTTACTAGACTAGCTTATAAACGTCCAGTCCAGGGACTGCTCTTTATTTGATAGTCTACTTTATTGAACTAGCGGAACTGGAACTTGCTTTGCTCTCGCTCTGCTCACTCCCGCCTGTCTTATTCCAACCATAGTAAACTTAAATAAGGATCTTTCATTTCACTACAGTTGGAACCTCACTGACCTTCTCGGGCAATTACTCTAAGCTGGGGTCTCCGCCAGCTTGACCTTTCCCTCCCCCTCCAAAGTCCGTCGGGCCGACGACAACCCGCGGTAATCCTACCGGGA
The DNA here is from genome assembly GCA_948332485.1 of Euphorbia guentheri. Classification (NCBI taxonomy): domain Eukaryota; kingdom Viridiplantae; phylum Streptophyta; class Magnoliopsida; order Malpighiales; family Euphorbiaceae; genus Euphorbia; species Euphorbia guentheri. The sequence goes on from CAOJCS013645192.1 coordinate 18,585, forward strand.
CTAACGAGATCTCTCTCTCCCTCACTTTTTAGCGCCAAAAACCTGTCAGTCCGGCCAGGGCGCACAGAGGTCTGTCCCGGAAAATATTAAATAGCAGTGGCGGCCTACCCGCTTTCCTTTCGGTCAGCTGCCCCTCAACCGCTTCAGGGGACTTTCAAACCCGACTATAGACGTCGCTCTCCCCTGGATCTTGTCTGTTGTCCCAATCAAACGAAACCCACTTATTTGTACCAATAAAACCTCACACACTTATGGATTTCTCGGTCAATACGCAACTGGTGCAATTTCTTAAATAGTTCTGTGTTATAAGCACCTGGTTCGTGTAGAGAAGTCACATACTTGTCGAGAGTTTTTAGTGTATGTTCTCCTCCGGAAGACGGATATATAGTAGTCGTTACTAGCTCATCTCTGTTATTACCCCAAAAAGGACTAGGATCCAGATATGACATTTGATCAATGATAGCTACTTTGCGCTCGTAGATAGACCTAGCCTTCTCCGCGAGAATTGAAGGGTCTACGTCTTTCCCTAACTCTTTCATTAGAAGATTGTCATAGATCTGCCTTTCCACTGGGTTTAGGGCACCCCTTGTCAGAATTCCGGGTTGACCGATCTGCAAGTCGTCGACCATGTCGGGATTAGGCTGGACACCTGCCGCCGACGAGCTTCCTGGCAACGAAATGCGCAACTCGAGGTCGAGTCCACCCCCCCCCTGGATGCCCTCAGGCGTCGGCGGGCGCATCATGAGGTGATTCAATCCAGGTCCAGGAATGGGTGGGCCGGCATCCGGAAAAACAGTAAAAAACTGAGAAAAAAAGAGGTTCTCCAGAGGCTTCGAACCCCACTTTTCGGGCATCTGCTTCAGGAAAGGAAGTTGAACTGGAACCTGTGGATATGGCCGTTGAAGCTGAAGCTTAACCGAATGCATCTTCTCTGTTCTCTTTCTTTATTCTCAGTCTCAGTTAGCTGATACTGTTTCAGTCCAGATAGAATCCCTAGTTGATTCTACTATTTTATTCTCCTGCGAGATTTCAAAGTAGGAACTATGATAGGCATCCGGAAGGAATAAGGGAAGAAAGTTAAGTCTGTACCTTTTCTATTTGATATTATAGTATGTTCTCCCTATATATAGATAGAGGTGTAGTAGTAGCTTCCCTCTGTAAAGTTCTGTTGAAAGGCCGTATGAGAACAAGGTTGGGATATAGGGTGCAAGGTAAGGTAGTTGATGAAAAGATTGTGATTGATTCAGTCATTCATTAGTCTCAGTACCTTATTTATAGGTATCTTACAATACGCTCTATTTGCAGATGACTACGACTTGATACTTGATAGTAGGGATTAATATGCTTTATACACTTTATCTTTTTTCTCAGTTAAACCGGAAACAATAGAGATCACTCCATCTTTGAAGGTAGCTGTTGTTTGTCCTTGGTTTGCTTAAGCAGTATTAGGAGTTGTAGGTGTCCGTGTCCAACCTGTTATGTTAAGTACCATAATTATTCTTTTATCTCTTATCTTTGATCCTGATAGTTTACCAGAATGAATTGTATGGAGAGGAGGTAGTTGATGTCAAGTAAGTCATCGGATGTAAAGAGAGAACTAGCAATAGTTCCTATAATAGGAAAGGAGTTCTATAACTATAAGGTATCTCACTTCATTTCCTGGTAACCGTACCCTTGTGGGTAAGGTGGTTAGGTTTTTAAGTCAGGAATAGAAGAAAGTGAAAGCAAGAGAGGGAACGAGATATACCTTCTCTCAAGGTAGTTTACTTGCTTACTTGTTCAGAATGGGGTTTTTCTTTCTCCAATGGGATTTCCTCCTTTTCTACATCTACAACAATAGGAGAAAGGTTCACCCCTTTGAACCAACTATAAGTGAATTTATGTAATAGAACGATGCCGCGCTTTTTGGCGGCCTGATTGTTCTTAACAAAAATCAAAAGAAGCAAGGGTACATACATAATAACTAAGAGACAAAAGTATATAGAGACACAGCACACTATCACAAAAAGAATACGGGTTACATCCTGATCTACCTTTGAAAGTAAGATCTCCAATAGATCTTTCATGGCCTTCATTTTTTCCTGTAGTTCCGCTTCTTGCTCTAAAAATGAAGAAAGACTTGTTGTAAATAGCTGGTTGGTCAACAACCAACGTAAAGCGTGGGAGAAAGATGCACAAAGGAAACTGGAAAGAACGAATTTCTCAGGAGCAATATCAACTACCTAGACCGACCTGCTAAAAGAATTCCATAAAGACCTAGCGAAGATACTGTACTGAATGACTGGATCGATCGTACTAGATAGATAGTCTCAGATAGACAACCTTTCATACGCAATTCCTCGATGCCAATCTCGCACTTGACACGCAAAGCAACAGCAGTCAGTCTATCTTCACAGAGAAAGAGGTGGGATCTTCGGCCCCCAATCCGGGGACGCAATCACCAGGAGATGAAACTTCCAGTCTGGGGTAGTTACGCAGTCAGTTGAGCAGCCTGCTCCTGTTCAACAGCCACCTTCTCAGGAAGCTTTTCGCGAGCTCCTGGAAAACCACGCTGCTGTAGCAGAGCATATCCAAGAAATCCACAGGGGCCTGCGCACATGTGTCCCGGAAAATATTAAATAGCAGTGGCGGCCTACCTGCCTTCCTTTCGATTTACTTCCTAAATGTACAGCTGGGTTGGGGGATTTGCCTAACAGAGCAGACCAGCAAGTCTCGAAGATATGATAACAAGATGCTCGGGCTAAGGTTCCAGAATAACGACTGGCTTTCCGCCTATCCTTTTCAATTTCAAGATTTAAAGGGAGAAGTGCCTCTTTCTCGGTACAGCTTCTTTATCGAGTTGGAGAACCTACCGCTACTGTTGACTTTAGCTGTTCAGCGATACTAGATCTGTCCCTAAATTCCTATTTGTTTTAGTTTGTTTTTTTCTAGCACCTGAAATTGGCTGAAGTTGACAAGTCAAGAGTCCGGTCCGAACAAAGGCATTAGATGAAAGCTGTCCCATTTTACCATTCAAGGAAGGGATTCGACTTAGACCACTTAGTAGGACCATCTGGCTTACAGGAGACCCTCCATCCATGGTTGATATCTTCCTAGACTTTATGCTTATCCGGGAATGTGAGTCTTTCTTTTTTCCAGTCCTTTGTTGGAGGAGAGCCTACAATGTCCGAATGTTCTAATCTAAAGAAAGATGCTAATGTCACTAAGGGAATAGCTCCTTAATTCCTTCTTGTCTCGCTTAGGCTTTCTTTCCTTTTTTCTCGACTAGTTGTCGCATGCAATGGGGAAAAGAAATGACTTTCTGTCCCGGTAGACCGAGTTGCTTTCTCCAAGTGAGTTTAGTAGCTGAGCAGGCAATAAGAGCCTTTCTTGCAGAATCCAATCCATCACAACGAAAAGGACTAGCTATCCTATCGAAGGAAAGCCAGACTGTGAGCTGACGGTAAGAGCTAGCCGTCAGAGAAAGGAACGTTAAGTCACTTGAGCGAAGCGAAAGGAACTCCCATGTGACGGAAGTAGGACTTGCATGCGATGCCTACTATTTGCTTGCTTTAGCTTCTATTTCTGCTCGCTACCTTTTCTCAACTAACCCCATAACGAACGGGATTTCTATCAGGGCTGAGGGGAAAAAAAGAATTTCGATCTGAGGTGTAGGGGGGCTAAACACGCGGTTACCGGTAACCCTTCTCAGAACTTTGATCCAACAACTTTTCTTTCCCTTTTTAAGAGGCCAAGTACCGGCACTACCTTCCCCCAGCCCTAGGAACCTAGGTGTTCCTAGGTTCGAAGGGAGCTTCATGCCATCTCCATCTCTTCATCTCTCTTTCCGGGTCCGGGCGAAAGGGGAAGTCTTTTAGTGACAATTAATTGGAGGACTCTCTCTCCTTTCCTTTTCTCAAAGAAATTGCATTGCGTGCCCTCGAATTTCGAGAAAAGTAGCCCGTTCCAACCGGGCATAGCTACTTTTATGAGCATTCTAGGACTTGAGTCCTAGATGATAGTGATAACCAGCAGACTTATGTTTCTTTCTTCTGACCAAAGAAGATATAGGTAAACACCTTCCTTAATCTCTCAACAACTTCGAATCGGTTCGCCGAACCCCGAGGGAATAGGGGTCTCATCTCTTATGATATTTGCTATGTACCGTTGCGTTTAGATTCAAGTTCTGCATGCACTCTGTTACCATGGTCTGCACCTTGGGGTCTTTGCCTATTTTCTTCAAGTAATAAGAAAGAATAAAGAGCATCCTGGGCCCGGAAGACAAGGAAGTTGGGGAAATATGTATTCTAGTAATCACATTGGTAGAATACATATTGAAGTTCGTTGCCTTATGTCTCTGTTTCAACCAGGATTCCCGTTTTGGTTGCTGGTTTTGGGGAGCAGCAGAGATATGACAGTTGTTAGATTATTTTTTTTTTTTACTATAAAAAAACATCTTCTCTTTCCTGCGTAGTGGACTTTATTAAATAGTAATCCAAGAAAGGAAAGAGCAGAGGGTTTATAAGTTGAAGATGAAGCTGCTGCTTTTCGGGGGAGAGCTTACTCGGCTCATAGACCCTTTGCTTGTGTAGCCTATACGAAGCAAGCCCGGATCTTTCCCCATATCCATCTTTCCTTATTCTTTATCGCCTGGTCTTTCTTTCGTATGGGACGTGGGATCTTTCTTTCCGAAATCCATTTACCTTGCTAACCTAAGGCTTAAGAGTTCTCCCTTCTAAGAAAGAAGAAACCCTGGAAAGCTGTCAAGCCGAAACCAGTTTTATCCTCAAAGAACCCAATGGGCGTACAAATATCTGCTTCGAAAAGACCACGAGAGATGCGAAGAATAGCCCTTAGCTTGGGGGAGAAAGATAATAGGATCAGTCTACTGGGACCTAGAGGAGATAGAAGCTGTGGTTAGTGAGTTGCCTGCTTTACTGAAAGGCTGAACTGCTGACTCTAGAAATTACTTATTTTTTTAAGAGTAGCCTTGCAATGCTCAAAGATCCCGCCTAGCGGGAAGGGTTGCTGTTAGATTCTATACCAACGCATTCTCTCCGGAAAGTCGAATCGCAAAGGTACTAAACATAGCTAGTCAAAGCAATCCACTCAAGCCAATATACCTGGCAGGTAGGGAAAAAACTATCAGCTTCTTCAACTTAAACAGCCCCCTTTTTCCATATCTTCTTACTATTCTACTAAACTCGCTCCTCTTCTTCTTTTTCTTTTGAAGAATAATCCTTTTTGATTCCCCGGCATCTACTAATTTCTTCTTCTTCAATCAATGCCAATTCGGCTATTTACTGATCATTTTCACTCTGTCCGGTGGCTTAAAGAATGCCGTAAAGTGATCACAGAAACTTCAAACCACGTGAAAGCGGGCTGGCAGGAAAGACTGGCGCCGAAGGATATGTTTTGAAGAAAGAGATCCGCAGGTCTTGAAGAAAGGACTTGACTAATGGAAGGACCAGCAGGAAGGAGATAGGGAATAGGTCCATATAGTAAGTAGGTCCAAGCATTCCTCTTTGCTTTGGAGCCTAGGTGGACGGGAAAGCACTCCTCTCAATCCAGCTAGCAATGGATATGGATCTTATGCAAGCTATTTACTTTTCTCTCCGGGCATCAGAAAGTAGGAAGATTGTATTTAAAACAAGTGAGTTATAAATTGGATAGCTGGGTGGCGGTCTAGGCCGGTTCCGTTCTATCCACTGAGCAAGCCATAGTGGTGAGAACAAGGAGGGCGCACTATTATATATACTATTGTGGACCGCAGTGAGAAAGGTTCTATCTTTAGACCACGGAAATATGGACAGTGTTTTTCACCGAGTGAAAGCAGTCCCCTTGTTCCTGTTCTTAACTCCTCCCCGGGTAGAAAAAACCCTCTTCTCAACTGAAAAAACCCTTCTTTACCTCCTCTTATAAGAGAACTGAGCTGGTCAACACCAGAAAAGGAATCGAAAAAGCTTTCCCATCTCCTAAGGCAGGTCTGACTTAATCCAGTAAGAAAGAAAGCAAGTTCCGGAGCCAGTTGAAGTTTGAATTCATTTGAAAGCAAGAAAACTAAGAAACTTCATTGTCTAGCTAGACAGTACAATCAACGAAGAATTCCTTCGCCTTAGTCAGCCCTTTTCTTGCTTTGCTTGGTGCGCAAGTGCACCTTACTTAGGCCTTTTCTTCGCTGGTTCATTCATTCGGCTTTCAAGGTCTAATTGCCAAAAGAAAGCCTCCTTTCATTGGAAGGAAAACAAAGAAAAGTGGAAGTTACCGTTGAAGTGGAATCTTTTACCAGGCCGTTTTATAGCCTTTACAGCTGGTGTAAAAGTAAGGGCATTCTCACCAGCCTTCATAGCAAGATTTCCTCCAGTGGAGGGCTATAGATAAGATTCTAAGGTAGGGTTATACGGTATAATACTATTCTTTTTTCCTGGTGAGGATAGAGGATAGTAATATAATATCATAGCACTCGTAATAGAGCTAGGTCAAGAGTCAGGGGCAAGTGCCTATAGAAATAAAGCTGGGCGAGGGGAAGCTTTATGGAAGAAAGAAGGAAAAGGCGCGTAGCGAGCTCTACCGTTAATGATTGATCCACCAGCCGCGGCTGCTCACTAACAACCGATTTCTTAATAAGGAGGTTCCCTAGGGGAGGCTGGATCGAATCCGTGGCTAGCATAGCATGGGTTCAAGCATCTAATCCGTTTTTTTGGTAATGCGGAATTGATCAACAATCGGATTAAGGATAAGTACATGATGAAGAATGAGAAGCGCTTAAGCAATACAAGAGTTTTTTTAACTCTATGATCGCCTTCGGTCCTTCAATATAAAGTATATGCAAATTTTTCTTTTTACACGGCTGCTTCCCGCTTCTGCAGGAATAAGAGAAAGATTTTCGAAATGAAGGAGATGGAGCAAGGAAAGCTTTAGAAGTCGTTATTGTTTAAGGGAATATAAAAGTTTATCAAGATCTTTATCTTTTTATTATATAATTCTAATTCCTATGATTTGCATCGAGAAAAAATAGAAGAATAATCTCCTTTTATCTCGTAGGCATTCCCTGTCAAGTAAATGAAAGGCAAGTCACGGGATCGGGGGATTAGAGATTAGACCGAAGGAATTAAACAAGCAGTCCTATATTGCATGTAGGAAGGGAGATGGGCGGTTCGGGGCATACTTCGTTTTGGAACCATCCGAACGAATGTAATTTAACATGGCGACCTATGAAATGGAGCGAGTCTTCCCTAAAGAGATAGGGGTTCGGGGCAGAATTAGACCTTCTGTAGACGGAACTTCAGACTTAAAAGCGGAATCTTAACCTTTTTCATTAGTCTTTCGAGCTTTGTCTCATCACTGGGATGAAAGCATCCGTAAGGCTAATAGCTGGACGATATACCCGACCTTGCTCAGTACTAAACTTACCGATGTACGAGAGAATGAATTCTGTCCAGAATCTCCTTAGCGGACCTTCGCTACTTTATTACATTACGCTATTTGCGGGTTTAACATCCGGGTAACGCTAAGCTAGTCAGAACCAGAGGCCGCAGAGGAAGTACCGTCCAAAGTCAAAAATGTGTCTGCCCCAGTGCGTGGGGAAAGAGAAAAGGAGGGAAGCCCCCGATCAAAAGGAAGTACTAGGGCTGCCCCTAGAGGGTCTTCCATCAGTCGTAGTTCCTGGGGTCCATCACCCTCTGCGCGGTTTCACATCCTTTACAGTTCAAGCAATAGTACAGATCAGGCTCTTGTCCTCCTCGAATGTGAGCCCTTTAACTCAAAGGATCCCTTACCCGTAAATGCTATCAGTTTGCTTATCAAAGTCAGAAAAAGAGCTTTTAGTTGGGAAGGAAAATGGATTCCTTCCCCCCTCCAAACCCGATAATAAGTTTTCCTCCTTGCACGAATTGAAAGGGCTCTAAAAAAAACTTTTGATTGTTTGGCAAAAAGATCTCCCAGACGCCAAAATCATTCCGTCATCAGCATTTTTCTTACATTACAATTGTGTAAAGTAAATTCCAAATAAAATAAAGAGATCTCCATAGTAAATCTATTAACTTAGATTGCTATCCCAATAGGATAGGGTGAATCACCCATAAAAGCTGTGGAAGTAGGGGTTTAAGCGAAGAATAGCCCTGCTGAGAAAAATTGATAAGTAATAATCAGTTTAGAAAGCTTCCTTACTAAGTTGCAACATATTATCCGATTCGCCTTGACCCGGATCACATAGCATTAGCTGTGCGATAAACAAAGCTGCAGGAAAGATCTTCTCGATTACATAAGAAAGAGAATGTAATGTTTGTTGGTGGGCCATTTGTTAAACCTCCTTTTTTCGGGCGATAGAGGTTGCCTTTTTAGACTCCGAGGCTCGAGTTTCTTTTTTGGTTGTAATCCAGTCCAGGGCGGAGGTCCCCTTGCGTAGTACGGTAAAGAGACTTTTTTGTATATGATAATCAAAGGGAGTGGAAAAGCTGCAGTAATTCTTTGGAAAAGCCCGATTCTCTTTGTCTTCGAGCTTTCATTCCTCAATCCACTCTTTCCTTCCCGTTTTTTTTCATCTTATATGTTACTTTGATAGTCTTTGATCTCATTAAAGGTGGACTTGGTCACCGGGCAATCTTCTTTTTGAGCCCCGGATTCCTCCTCCATTTTCTGAATTAATACGAATCTATCCGTTTGACTATCTACATGAAAGTCTGATTCCACAGCTTGACGCACTTCGGCAATTTTTTTTCCATCTCCAAGATCCCCTGGTAAAATTCTCATGAATGAGTTCGTTCTCGCGCATGAAGTGGGGCTTTTATTTTAAAGCATCTTCCTGGTTGTGCGTGCTGTTCAGTGCCTAATGCTGCAGTGAATGCATTTTAGCTTTCCTCTTTCTCCTTCGCTGGCATCTGGATGAAGCCATATTTGCGTTGCGTAAGAGAAGAGAAAGAATGCTCTTAACGAGCTAAGGTAAGAGAAAATTCTTCTAGGCAAGAAGCAACAGGGATGAAGACTCAAAGATGAGTAAATGAAGAACTTGGCTCTTTGAGATCTTATAGTGGGATAAAGGAGGGATACATAGCTTTCGACTGACTTGGAGCTAGGAGTGAAGTTCCCGCATTCGACTAGGGGATGGCGTGGGTTCAGTGCCGGTGTGAGTGCTGGTAGCTGGAGTGAAGGCGTTAAGAACTCTATGGTTCGAATAAGGCTCTTTCTCTGGCCTGCGTGTAGTTCATTCATTCCTTTTAGTCCGAACTTTCATAAGATAGGGGAGTTCATTCGCTGGGGTTTCGCCTTGTTCTCTTCCTGGACCCTTTGACTTGCTTTATCGGTTCGGCTTCTTTCTAGTTATTAGATTTGTAGCCGTAGGGGAACCTGTGGCTGGATTGAATCTAAATACAAGAGGAGGAGAAGAAAAGATTATATAACCATACTGCTGCTAGTGCTAGCAAGACTGTTATTAATGCTTGAATTCCCACTCCCATCCACAAGACTTTTTTTAAAAGACTCTTTTTAATGCATTCACTCCAAAGTCAGGACTAATGGTGATCCAAAGGCAGGGCATCTAATAGTCAGAGGAAGACCATATATAGAATATAGTTATTAAGTTTGACCTATTGACTAGGAGTAGAAAGAAGTGAATCCAGTTTTTCTTTCCTAGGCTTTCCTTTACTTCAATCTCCCTACTAAGAAAGAGGCTTAAGCGCTTTTCTAGGGTCGTAATTCGGGAGGAATAAAACCCCTATATGTAGCTGCACTCCTTGACCCTTCTTTCGGAAGCTTTATCCTTCAAAATGAAGTAATGACACGTATATTAAAGTGACAAAGCAACTACTAGGAGGGTGGCGCTACAGAAAGGCGCTCTAGTCTCTATTACACAGATCCCAAACCTTACAAGTTCTCGCCCGTGCACTGGAGAAAAGCGGGGACGGCGTCATTTAGTAAGTTCACTCATCAGTTCACTCCTTTCTCGCCCTAAGATCAGATCATAGAGCTATGAATTCAAGTGCCCTTTCCCCGGGAGAAGAAAAGACAGCTCCTAACGGGTAAGATAATCCGCATTCTCCTAGTCTTCCTTGTAAGAATCAAAAGACTCAACCCGCTTGATCGGGATTCGCTTTCTTTCTTCCGAGGTCAATTGCCTTTTAAGCGGCCTCGCAATCAAGAAAAAGATCAAGAAGGACTTTATTAGAAGTAAAAAATATAGTCATAGCGAGGAAGGGGAATCTTAATATATATATAAGTTAAGGACTTTTAGACTTTAGTAATTAAGCACTAAGGGCGGGGAGTTCGTTCCTTTTTCTTAAAGGGCGTAGGTAATGGGCTGTAGCTCGTTCCTTCACAGTGAGGCTCTCCATCCCCTTCTTGTCTCCATACTATATAAGGGTAGGGGGCTGATTATCTTGTCATATAGTTAGCATATAGTACATTTAATTACCCCCCTTATTATCTTGTCATATAGTTCTTTCTTGTTTACAGTGATATTACCTACTATTCTCATTCTGACTTCTTCCTATACCTGCACTAGCTAGCCTTTCTTTCCCGGAAGACTAAGCGCCTATAATAGGTAGGCCACACGATGAGTTAAGGAAGGAAGACTAAGAAAGCAAGCATTAAGACTCGGCTTTCTAGCGCTAGGGAATGAGTGAGAACTTCCCTATAAAAGAATTGCCCTTCTTCAAGTTCCAGCGTTACAATCTTTGCTTTGACAGATAGGGGCGTGGGTCAAGCAAGGAAGAGAACAAGGCTTTCTAGGGCAAGGCCTTGACTTACTAAACAAAGATCCGTAAAGCAGGAACTTGGCCCTTGGGTTGCTATCGAGTGAGAGTGGAATGAGTTGAATTGCCCTTCTTTATAGGGATGCGGGGGCACGAGATACGACTAATAGGTGGGAATCAGGTGAATCGCTTGGAACTGGGAAGATTGTGTGAGCGATAGGAGACCTAGGGGGTCAACGACTAATTTCATAAGATTCTTCTTTCTTTTCCTTCTTAGCGCTCCGTGGGCTTTTATAGCGCATAGGCTACATAAGCCCTTTCCCTAAACGGAATAGATAGATACGACAGAAGTCGACTTCCATCGGTCGCATCTGCCCTGTCTCAATCGGTCGAGCTGTCTCGGTCAACTGTAGGAAACCGGCCAATAGCTCTTATTTCTTTTGGTAAAGGTCAACGGTCCTGTTCAAGCATTGGCGCATAACGGGAGGCTAGCTTCATTCTTGGCTCGTAGGTCACAAGGAGAAGGTCAAGCAACTTCTTCTATTTCTTAGAATGGAGCACGGTACCTCAAATAGACCATTAAGCAGATCCACTGATTCTGGTTTAGCAAGATCTTTTCTTGACACCGAAAGTACATCTTTTGGAACACCTAGACATCCATCAGTCAGGAATGTTGGGCACCTTGGCAAATCCACATATTTGGCAATGAATGCTTCTTTCCTGAAAGCGATCGGACGGGTAGTTTAAGAAGAGCGAGAGGAAGGCCAGTACTCAAAGATAAAGCTTTTACGCAGATCGGTAGACAAGAAGGCTTTGACGCAGGGAGATGGATGTGCGATTGTGAAAAAAGATTCTAGCGAGCACTCTTCTGACTTGGCTGAAAGAGCCTTTTCCTCGGGTCCCTTATCCACGGATCAAATGGTCCCATCCCTTCCTGGCGAGCCCATCCTAGTGCCCGTTATTGCAGTTGCAGTTGTCGTATGCTTAACACATGGTGTAGCAAGGTCCAGTCGGGTTTCCCCCTTTTAAGTCCTATCCTAATCCCTTTACTGCCCATCAAGACGAGAGAATAGGTTACCCGCTAGCCAATTCTCTTCCTTCTGTATGGATATAGAAAGATCCTCTTTTCTTCTTAACTGACTGAACTACCAGGAGGATGTTCTCAAGCAGCTGATTCAAAAGCATATTTCTCGGGATTCACCAACTTTCTTTTTTCAAACTTCTTGAACAAGCCATTCAAAGAGGGCATGAATGACTCATTGCGGTTGGCCATTTGAGGTAATCGCGCATCTATGCCTAGACGCACTATACCCCTCCAAGCTCTAGGTTGTTCAAGACCTAAAGCCTGGACCAAGAATTTGCTGTCACCATCGCCACCCACAAGGTATCCTGCCTCAAAGGGCAGTATAACTTCAGGCAAAATACCCGGTTTCCAATTCAACCCGAGCATCCCCACTCTATCATAACATTTCCATAGGATGCCAAACCTTACTAGATTTTCATCTTTCAGATCGGCATACCACTTTTTCGCAATGATAGGTGGTCCTTCCATTAATACCTCAAGGGTAACATCCGGAGAAAGGGCTTTGGATGAGTACCAATAAAGCTCATCACACCATTTCTGAACCCAGCGTCTAAGAATAGACCATTCCATAAACTCTTTCATACCTATTTGTTGAAAGTAGTTGTCTGGAATTACCCGAAGCTCTTTCGGTCTGTGCTCCTCACGGAGCAAATTGACCAGAAAGCCATACAGATATGGATTCTGAGGTTTGCCTCTACCTAACCATAATTCCAATGGTAGGCGGTAACGTTCCCAGATGGCTCTACGTCGTTTTATTGTACGACTACTAGAGTGATCAAGGGACGCAAGAGTCCTATATCCTGCTCCTCCGATCCTACAGAGGGTTGAGAACCGATTGACCTTGTACTTTAGATCAATGGCTGCCAATCCGTGTGGATGGTAGAAATTCAGGACACAACGCATTGAAATTGGACTTAAATCCAACTCAAGGTTGTTCACAAGGAATCTCTTCGCAAACTCTACGCATCCGGTATTAGAGATCAAGGATTTTTATTGTGAAATCTCAACCCCCAAATCATCTAATATCTGAGCGTAAACGGGAGCGACGGCAGGGTCGGTGATAAGGACATCATCACCTAAAACCGCATACCCATCAAACTTCTTTCCCGGATACACTTGTTCTGCCGCCAACCACATTACCACGTGATGTGAGAAGGCGAACAGAGGCCAAGATCCATAGTAACCCAAAGGCTGTCCAGCCACAAATGATACCGTTGAATTCCTCCTTTTTACAAAAGGAACCTCGAATATATTTGTAGCCAACGCTGAATTAACTACAGCTGAAGCAAACGTTCGATCGAAGAGGGACTGGAATATCTCAAACATGACCAACAGAGGCCACCTATCGGTAGCAGCTGATAAATCATAGCAAAAGGTATTCTTCGATCCTTTCAACCTATACAGAGGCTTGGTCTGATCAAAAGTACCATCATTAGATATACATCTAAGTACTTTTGCAAACCAAGCGTGTACCGGATGCAACAGACGTTGATTAATATAGTTGCCAATGGCGAAAATACGTCTCTTGCCTGCTCCTTCCAGGGAGCAACCAAGTCTACCCGATGAAACAGGCACTCCTAAATCATCAGGGGAAGGTAAGGACCAATTCTATGCTCGAACCATTCTAAAGATAGTTCAGAACATAATTTGTTTCCCTTACTATCCAAAGCATAACGAATCCAAGGCATCCAAAGGTTGCCTTGAGAGGCCTGTTCACCCTTCATGTGCGTAAATTGCATGAGCCATTGCCAATTGGCCAACTCAAAGGGAAAAGATGCAAAAATTGATTTTATTGTTTTTACATCTTTGAACCGAAATTTGAGTCGATTGACAAGCACGCTTAAAGTAACACGCGATGAAGGGAGGGCTTTCCAGGTTGGTTCGAATACTAACCCTTGTTGAAGGGGTATAGATTCTACCGATGGCACATATCTCAAAAGTAACTTCTTAAAATTGTCTTTTATAAGTGAAGATACTTTCTTGACACGTGCCATATCCTTGGGTGGTGTTATGATAGAAATAAAAGTCTTCTTACTCACTGGCTTTGCTAATTGTATAAGTTTAGCAACAGTGAATAAGGACAGATAAAACTGGCATAACACATCACCTTTAGATGACCGACCACGTATAATTCTTCTATGAAAAGAAGGGATTATACGGGGAAGACCCGATCCTGTTAGGGACACAGGGACAGATGTTGCAGGAGGGAATGGAGGTATTCCACCTCTAAAGGTCATCAAGCAAGTCGAACACTGCTTCAAATACAATGCAGTGAACAACCAACCTGATTTCCTTCCCAAGTGCATAATCTGCTTTGCCACCAAATAAACAGCGACACACATTTCCTTGGTTAGACCATCCAGTATAATTAATTGGATCTTATTAAACAATCCAATTAATATACGAGAGCTTTCCAAAGCCCTCTGCCAAGACAGAGGCCGGACCGAGATAAGGGACTTAAATAGGATTTCAATCCGCATGGTAGATTTCATTTAATTAATTTATGGAAAGAGATTATAACTATCTTTTTTCGTATAATAGCCTACCATACGGCCTATTATATTCCCTATAACTCGGAGACCGGACCCTGCCCACTCGTCCACTTGAGACCCATCATGTGGGTCCCATAGAGTGGCACTGATGGCTACTACCACCAGATTCAAACACCCATTCAACAAGGGTGTAAGAATAAGGAAGACAGAGAAAATCCTACTGGTTAAGGTAGAACCTCTCTTGTTGCCTTAGGGAGTCCATGACTACCAAATCGACAAGATTGAGTATTATCATAATTCAATCAACCTTCGCGATCGGGCAGATCAGGGACCAGGAGATGTAAACCTCCTCGCCCAGGGCCCTTTACAGGACCCGGACGCCCCTTGAATGACTCATTTATTCTCTTTCCTTAGCACTAGGCTAAACCTTGTCTATAGGCATTGGCCTACTTACTGAGACAGTTCTGAGTTGTGATTTTGCTTTCAGTAGTAGTGGCATCCACGTCCCCTACTGGAACCAGTCTTTATAGTAGCAGCTGGGTCCGGGATAGAAGAGAAACTGGGAGTTCAGTTCCTAAATAGGAAGATAAGGGATGATTTTTGAAATGAATCTCAGATGTCGATGAAATCGGAATTGATAGAGTCAGATGAATCTGCAGTTCCTTCTTTCACACTTGGATAGCAGCATGATGATGCCATTGATTCTAGCACACCGGATGAATGTGCAGCTTCTTCTATAGCAGTGGAGTCTGTCCCTCAATCCCTACTATCCTAACTCTGCTCTAGGACAAAGAGGAGTTGCTCTTAGGCAGCTAAAGACTAGACCCTTCCGATCCCTTTCGGCTCGGCTCTTAAAAAAAAGACTCTTTTCTTTCCCGCTATAGATCAATTACATCGACCCTCTTGCTATCGAATTAGCAGCTATATCATCCGCGTAAGGTATTACTTGACTTGTTAGAGTAAGGAGAGTCAGCCTTTGTTGTCTTGTTCGGGAGGTTGATAAATGTATATAAAGGAATTGCTGATTTGCTTTCAAGAATAAACCCAAAAAGGCACTTCCTAGGCGTGGTAGCATGGTTAATGGTTTCATGGCGAAGAATGGCTTTTCTTGAGTCGACTGGGAACGAATGCTTAGCTCAGAGGCTGAGGAAACCCCTGTAATTTATGTTACAGAACAGCGCTTGCTATGGAATACCTTCTTTGAGGAAGAAGCCCAGTGGCGTCTAAGCTCTCGGAGAGGGGGATCACACTCTTTTTCAAAACGAGAATGGCAGCGCTAGGAAGCAGAAGAGGAAGCTACTCTTTAGAAAGATCCTAGCTCGGCATTGAAGCTATAGCGAAGAAATTCTTCTTGGTTCATCACCAACCTAGATATATACATTAAGGGACTATCAATCAACAGGCTCTGTCAACTGGTTTGGGTACTGGGTCAAGGCCTCTATCATTGGTGGTGAAGGCTAAGTAGGGTCGGCCACAGGAGCAACCTAGGCTTCTACTCTCTCGCTCTGCTGCTGGTGCTCCTCCGCCTCCACAAGCTGTCTTTAGCGCAGGATTCTAAGCGGAAAGTGGACTTCGAGAGCCGAAACAAGAGTGTTTTGAGGGAGTGCACAGCCTATACTTAGTTGGTTAAGGGTTTATTGCGGGAAAACAGAGGATAGAGTGTCCGACCATTGTTATTCTTTACTTTGGGCAGAGGAGAGCAGGAAAGAGACAACAGCTCTTATTCTAATGGCCCTTCAAAAAGCGTATTCTGATTCACTTTGCCCAATAAAGGAAAGGGATATGCGCAATAGGGATTGCTGCTTCCACTGCGCTACCTTCCTAAGCCCTTACTCCTTTTCCTTTTGCACCCGCCTTGTCAAAGTAGAAGATGTGGCATTAGTTCGAAAAGACTTTCTTACAGTGGCGAATCCGTTCTTACTGATAAGCTAATACCATAAAGGAAGGTGCGGGGAATGGTTCGGGTCTCTTGCCGGCTATGTGCAATAGGGAGAGCTCTTTCCGGCAGCAAGTCTCGGGTATTCTATCCTCCCATACATCCTTCCGACAACGCATTCAATAGCATAACATAAGGCTTCGCTACCTGACTTCTCAGCCATTCTCTAAGAAAACTAAAGAGTAATAACCATCGATTCTTCGTAATCCAAGACTAGCATCTCATATTATTAACCTTGGCTACACCATCAGTCATTTCCTTTGGAACTACCCCATCATAACGTTCTGTTGCTTGGTCCTTCACAAGGTTCCAACCAAGCTGGCATCTCTTAAGGAGCGGGTAAGTAAGGTACATACACCAGGAAAGAGGAAATTTGGCTTGAGCCACAGAAGAGAAGACAAAGCATTTTCCTTTGACTATGCTCAGGCCCAAGTCAATCCTGTAAATACCCTCTCGTAAGACTCGAGCTTTGCCGCCCCCAACAGAATTCAATGGTCCTATGTACTCGTTCTGCGCGAAACATTCAAGCAAAGAAGTCCGCACGTCGAGATTGGCTTGAAAACAAGCAGCACAGCTTTGAACAAGGGACTACGGAAGATAAAAGGGGACAGCTGGATTGGGACTACTTGAAAGCTCGCTAGCAGAAAGAATTGAGCTAGATTGAAAAGCGAACTCCCGGCTAGATTTCGACTGGCAGAGAGAAGAGATAACCAAGGAGACTAACTGCTTCGTTCGTTTAACTCCCTCATTCCTTGTTCCTGTCCCCTTTTTCCTGGGCATCTTTTCGGTTCGATGTCAAATTCCTGTCCCTTTCCGAGCTGCCTGCTTTAGACCTTTAGCTGAGCACTCTTAATCAGCGGGATTGGGAAAGTTTCAAGTGTACCCGTCAAGTCAAGCTAGCCCAAAGCTGCTTCGAACCGGGTAACTTTCACAGATGGATAGACCACATCTTTGACGGCTGGTTAAGACCAAAGGGCTGCACCAAAAAAGAATTACCTGAGACTCCACCAAGCTTGCGCCCAGAGGGGTTCAAGTATAGGTACCTTGAAGTCGACTCCCTTCAACGTTACCATATCATAAATCTTCCACATTTAAACCAACTGAGGGTCAGTCCGTCTGATATTCCAATGGGAGCATCAAAGAAATCCTCGATCCGGACATCAGGTGACAAAGCTAAACTAGTTTACCAATGGCAGTACTTAAGCCAATCCCTTACCCATAAACGAAGAAGTGACCACTCGAGACAATCTTGGACTTTCTCAGTGAGAAAGAACTCGTCTGGGGCAAGACGTAGATCCCGAGGCTTCATTTCGTTACGAAGAACTGAAATGATATGACCTCGTAGATACGGGAAGACCACGACCTAAGCAAAGCTCCATTGCTTGCTTTGGCAGGCGCATTTTAGTGTCCATTGCCCTCACTCTTTCAAACCTAAGTGAAGGGCAAAGGTCAAGCCTAGGAGTCGAAGTCTTTGCCTCTTAAGAAGCTAACAAGTATTCCACTCGTTCCAGGGATTAGACTCGCTGGGTCAGAGTCTTTCTTTCGAGGGTGGTCAATGTGTGCCCCTTTCATTATTTAGCAAAAGGGCAACTGATTCTCATGTCCTCATTTTCCGGGGAAAAAGTCTTCCTAGGCGGGGACATATGCTCCCTAGAGTAAAGAGGACGGGTCCCTCTCGCGTAGGGAATTCTTTCCTTCTGAGCTTCATCTAGTCAACAGACAAGGGGAATAAGATAATCAATGTAGACTTCCCGCCGGTGTACGGATGAATAGGTAGGAGCTTCTTTACTTTAGGGCTTTAGGCCGGGGATGATAGAACCGCCTTCGACTGGTCAGCAACGAAGAGAGAGGGGGTCGTCGAACAAGTGTCCCTGCTCTTTCTCCTCTGGTGAATTGAGAGAGTCAAAGCCTTTATTTCTCCACAACGAAATGTGAGATAGAAGCTAGAAGAAAGTACCAACAAAGAAGAGGCGGATCCTTTCGGCTTTCGATTCATTCTATGTCCAGATTAGATTGCATCAGGACATCCCCAACAGCATAATCAGAGGCATCCAGTGTGGACCTCGTGGATCTATGCCCAGAGAGTACTCTTCCTTCTGCCTTAGACCTTCTATGAAAGGAACCTGAGAGGGCCACGTACCTTTGGTTGTTTACTAAGCTTAAGAGAAGAGTTGTGCTTGCCATGTCGACTCATTCATGCGGTCGACCTCTCATTTCTGAGGGTAAAATCCCCAGTATTCCTACCCTAACTTGGTTATCTGCTTTTATGCTAACACTGAGCGGACTTTCCTATAAATAATAATAGAGATCTGGCCCTATCGGATTGGTCTTCACCGAGTCCTAGTCCTATTATTTTCATTCTTTATGTCCTGCAAAACGCATCTTAGTAGATAAGCCTTCGATACCGGGCTATAAATCAAGTCGCTTGGAGCATATTTCATCTATGAACAGGTTCATTACTAGCATGGGGCATACCCTTGAAGGAAAAGCTGAAGGGAAGGAGAAAGCCACTCTTTATCACCAAGTGCATCTGCTATTTCTGGCGTATTGGCTCGATAAACATGTGTTCCGCTGCATCCCCCTTTAAAAGAAAGAACACCTCCTTTGCCTTGCAAGGAAATAGGCTTGCCTGAAAAGCCCCAGAAGAAGTTTACGTTTTTGGTCAGCCTTTCTTCTCTCTGGGTAATTAGGCTATTAAGCCTTCGTTTGTTCTGGGTTCTATTCTTATCTATCAATAAGGAGATTCCCGGGTTCTTTCACTCTAAGACTAGTAGCTGCCCGTCTTCTTAATCTAAAATAAAATGGATCAATCAACTCAAAAAGAGCATTTACCCTTGCGCTGGGTCTTTCTCACCTTTCGCTACCTATTGTATTGAGATTGACTCTCTTCGGTCACTGAACTGAGTTACTGAACTCTACCGTCTCGGAATCCCTTTTTAGAAAGTCAGTCTTATATACGATGATGGATTGAGAATAGAAGAGTAAGCATAGTTGGCAGTAGAAGGTTTAGAAAATAACCTTTGCCTCCCCGCTGTTAATGGCATTTCCGCTGCAGATCTGATCGTAGAGGCTCTATTAATTAGTAAGCGCCACTATTTCATCTCCTGGTATAGAATCGGTTGTCAGTGGGATTTTCGAGTGCTATCGTCGTATAATAATCTATATAAAGGACTAATAGTAGTAGGGCACGAATGGCATAAGACTAACTAAGGAGGGCCCATGAGACTTCTCAAATGTGATCGTATCAGCGCTTACTGCTCTCGTAGCCAGTGTTACAGTGGAAGCTAGGATTTTTTTTTTAATTACTAACTGGTGCTGGAGGAAGAACTGGTATCATATTGACATGAAAACAAAAGTTTAAAAACCTCGATAGCAATGAAAGTCATACCTGGGGAAGAACTTTTTTCCCATCTGCAAGAAAAAGAAAGAAGATATCAACTTATGAACTTAATTTCTAAGCGAGGAAGGAATTCTTATTGTGCAATAACTGATTGCACTAAGGTAAGCAACTAGTCTTGATGCGGAGAGGGAGCTCTTTGAAGGATTGAGATATTGAATGCGCATCCCTTGACTCAGCTGTTGTCGCAATTGAATATGAATTGGCTGCAAGAGAAGGAGCTCACCCTTGATTGAAAAAAAGAAGAAATTTCTTTCTTCCTCCCTCTTTTTGCCCTATCAATACTTCACCGAAAGGTATATCTTAAAAAAGAAGAAAGCGAAGAACCGCAAAAAGGTAATGCTTCAGCTCGTTAAACTTACTGGTTGCATAGATGGAACAAGATCACCAAGACATTCTTTTTTCCCTCCGGTAAAGCTACTTCGTTCCTTTCAGTCGAGTCGACCGAGTAAACTTCTCAACAAGCCTTTATTCAACCAGGCTTTCCGGTGGTTTTTGCTTGAATGTATCCTTTTTTTACTACTTCTGGCGAACTAGACCACTTAATTCCACTTATTGACCAACCGGGATTTCCTCTTTCTGCGTGAATGACGGGAGTCACTCAGTCCTCCTCCCTTTCCCAAACATGGACAACTTCGGCTATCCGACCCCTGTTCTCAACTAAGATCACAAAGATCACAGAGGAGGAGAGTAAAGCTGGCAAGGGGTTTATGTGCAGCTAATGAAAATTTTCTATGTGAAAAAAAGTCAAAGTCAAGGAATGAAAGACTCAAGTTTTTAGTAATATCTTTGGCTTGGAAAGAGAGAAAAGGTACTAGCTCACTTAAGGAAGAAAAGAAATTTATTGTGCTGTGTCGGCAGTTAAAAATTATAAAGCAAAAGCGGGAGAAGAAAGAAGGTTGAAAAGTAGTACGCCCGGTTCACATAGAAAAAAAAAACGTCCCTCAGAGCCATTCCCACGAGCGAAGAGATCCGAAGCAAGTAGGCTCTTTGATGGATGTTCTCGAGTAAGCTGCTCTAGAAGCTCTCGAATTCGCAGCTTTTTTGCTTAATAGAGAGATGCCAACTAGTAAAAAAATTACTCCAATAAGAGAAAGCTATTATCTATACCACCCATTTAAGAGGATTCACCCGCGGGAAAGGAGGTAAAGGGGGGCCCATTAAAATCGTAAAATGATGGATGGGAACTTTTAGTATATATAGTTCTTTCTATTGAGAGAATACAGAAGACGATGGCAGAAGTTATTGCGGTTCCCCGAGAGGGGTTTAGGGCATATCCTCGAGGAAAGCTCTTTCTGTTCTGGGTTTATCCGTTGGCAGCAAGCAAATCTTGTGTACTCTTACCTTGTTTATATATGATTTATCTCTTTCGATTTGCTGCTTTCTTACGAATTGATAGAGGTGCGTAGCAATCAAGTTATCGCAATAGTAAAGTGCATATTAGGTCAATCAGCCGTCAGGCTTCCTTACTTTACTATTACTTTTTTTCGCATCGAGCTAGAACTCCGAGTGAGCCAGGGCTATGACGAGGTGCGAAGCGAAGCAAGGGAAGGTTCTGAAAGAAATAAGATAAGGGGAAGACGATTTTTCATCTCTTCTTGGTAGAATAGGTAGAGCTGGTCCAGTGGTGAAAGAAGTGGATGCAGTGAAATTACTAAGCCCAGTGAGTGAAGCAGAAATCAAGGAGACAATGTTCTCAATTGACTCTGATAGGGCTCCAGGACCAGATGGCTTCAATAGCCATTTCTACAAGGCAAGCTGGGACATTGTGGGAAGTTTGATCATAGCAGCTATTGCTATTAAGGAGTATTTTTCTATTGTAAAGCTACTTAAACAGCTGAATGACACTTCTCTTACAGTTATACCTAAGATGGAGAATGCAGAGGAGCTTGGAGATTTCAGACCTTTTTCTTGCTGCAATGTGCTTTATAAG
>CAOJCS013647260.1:0-19488 GCA_948332485.1 Euphorbia guentheri
TACTCGAGTTATACGAGAGGCTCGGTAACACCTTTCTTACCAGAACCAGATCCCGCTAAAGAAAGATCATAAAGAAAGATCATATAGTATAGTATGTATAGAGAGCTTTATAGCTAATTTCAAGAGGGTTTACAGCAGCTCAAAAATCTAGCTTTTTGACGTAATTCACAGTAAGGAAATTACCGCGCTTTAAGAGTAAATTCCCACTTTAAGCGCTGTAAGACCGTGATTTTTCCTCTCGCTACGCTCGAGCAGCTCCACTCCTTTCGCTTCGCTCAAGTAAGCCCTTTAGCTAGTATAGTAGTTCCTCAGTTTGAGAGGTTAGCCGACAGTTTGGGAGGAGAGACTTATGCTCGACTTCGTTCCCGGTCGGTCAGGCGTTCAATCCATTCCTCTTCGCTGCGCATTCTTATTCAGCGGGATCGGGAAAAGTGTATAGTGTCCCCGGAAGAACAGAAAGTAAAGCAACTTCGCTCCGGCCCTTCAGTCTCGTTCCTCGCTTCATTTCACAGCTGCGAAAAGTCTCATTTCTCATCTTCAAACCTCTGTTTCCTCTTTCCCGTCAAGCCATAAAGAAGGAGCTCTTGTTGTTATAGAAGAAGCTGCTAGTTCATGGGCATCTGTTAAAGAAGGAGTTCTTCTTGTTATAGAAGAAGCTGCTAGTTCATGGGCATCTGTTGTCGTTGAATGAATAATCGATGTTATTGCGGCAGTGACGAAAGGCCAGAGGTAGGTAGTTTCCCGTCAAGCTCGGCCACTTCTTGTGCTTGGGGACAAAAGAATTCTTTGCCTTAGCTAAACAATTCTTTGGTTATGCAATCTTAGTCTTTGCTCTAACCGAGGCTATTGCCCTCTTTGCGCTAATGATGGCCTTTTTTGATTTTATTCGTATTCTAATTCTAATAGATTTGCTTGAATCCCGGTTTGGATTTTGCAAGAGAGGGGCCGGTAAGACAGTGAAAAGAGCAGGACATCCTTCACGTAAAGAAAAAAGGCCTTTGTCATGGCCTTGGTTGGCTTGCTTCCGGGAGTGGTGAGGCGGGTCCCATCCACCAGATTAGTCTACTGACTTGACTGGAATTAATTTCACGTACAGGAACTGGTTTAAGAAAGGAAAAGGGTTGGAAAATGCGGGCGGATTCTACAATCTATAGGAGCAGCTTAATTGGGACTTTCTTTTTCTCCAGGCCGGATTTAATGTACACCGGTAAGCTTACTGTCCAGATTCATGCCAGAACCTGGTGAAAGCCATTTGGCAGCTGCAAAAAGGGTCCTTAGATATGTGAAGGGCACTTTGGACGACTATGGTATTTGGTTCAAGTCAAAAGAATCAGGCATCTTGCATGCCTTCTCAGACAGTGATTGGGCTGGGGGGAGTTTGGATGATTCCAAAAGCACATCAGGTTATGCCTTCTCCTTTTGTTCTGCTGTCTTTTCTTGGAGTTCAAAAAAGCAAGGGGGTTCTGGCTCCGCAGAAGCAGAGTATATAGCAGCTGCTAGTGCCGCAAACCAACAGGTTAAGTTAAGGCCGAAAACCAACAGGCCAAGCTATCAGGTTAAGGCCGCAAACCAACTGGTTAAGGAAGGTAATGGAAGCTATCTGGTTAACGAAGGTAGCTATCTGGTTAAGGAAGGTAATGGAAGCTTTTTTTGAATATGGAGCAAAAAAATGTTACTGTGACGGAGCAAAAAGATGCTACTGTGATTTGGGTGGATAAGAAAGAAGCGATTTCCACGTCAAAGAATCCTGTTCTTCGAAAGCAGAAGAAGAAGAGGGCTTTCTTTGTAGAGGGGAAGAAGAAGAATGAAATTTGATCTTTCCGGGAACTGCTTTAATTAGCTCTTTCGACTGGGAACTGCTTTGGTGCTTTATATTTATATAACTTTATCTTTATATAAGTAGTAATTGATCCCCCGCGTAGAGGCAAGGGCGAATCGAGTAAGTAGTAGTTGATCCCGGGGCGAATCGAGTTAGCATCCCGCCATTCATGCCTTGTCTATCATTCATGCCTTGTCAGCTAGGCTAGTTAGCTAATTACTTCCAAGACGAGTCCGCGATCAAAGAGTTAGAATTTTCTTCTTCGGCCCGCCCCTATACAAGCGAACTGGGTACTTTCCGTCCCGAAGGAAGGCGGACTTACTTTCAAAGAGTGGTTAGGCCTTAGCCTTTGACTGTCTTCAACTCGGCCCAAGAACTTCTGTTCTGAGTGAAAAGCGGGAACCTTCTTGGTTAGAGTGTTAGGAGAGCGAGAAGCGAGATTCTTTATAGGGAAAAAGGGATTCTGCACGCAGCTCGACTGTAAAGCAAAGCGAGGGGGGTGTTTACGCCGTCTTGTCTTGCCCAAGAGGAGATATTAGCTGTCCTCTCCTTCTCCTGTAAGTCGAGTCCCTCCGTACCTCTCGTTGAGTGACCTACGTACCTAACCCACAAGCTGGTTAGTGGCATAGTACCTTTTCTTTCTTCTTACGCATTTTTCTTTTCGAGATGCTGATTGGGGCCTCCTCCTTCCTACGTTTCTTTTTTTCTACACCGGTATTCGTTTCGTAAAGGCTATGGTTTTGGCTCTTTAGCGCGTCTCTGTATCAACCAAGACTCCTTATTAGGGGAATGCTGGGCTTAATTCCGCCTAACTTCGACGAGACCCCACCCCAATCTCATAGTTGCCTTGATCAGCTTCAACAGTAACAAGAGAAGAAAGACAGAGCTTTCTGTGTTTAGATGCCTATTGAATTTCATTCCATGATCTATTTTCAAAGGGAGGAAGGATCTCTACGGGGGGAAGGATCTACACTTTCAACCGATCCAATTCACCTCCTGAGAGCCAGCGAACTAGTATATCATCTTTCCGGAAGGATGTCGTGGTATTCGAATTCTCCGGCTACACGATGAGAAAAAAGCATCCGTGAACTCCCGTTTCGTAAAGAATGTAATAAAAAAATCTCGTATGTAAGTGCCGCTACGCTAGCGCGGATACATATGCTTCGCTCCCTTCTCTTTACCCGGTTAAAAGAGAGAGGCTTTGCTGTACTGGACGAAAGTATGAAATCTTACTACACTCCCAATCCCAATAAAAAAACACGAGCTACTGGTAATATGCGATTACAGGACTAGAAACTTGCTTAAAAGACTCAGGCTTGAAATGAAAGCAGATCAGATTGATACTAGCTGGAAAACAACGGGTATGGGGACTGACTAGCTTCCCTCGAGAAGCTGGCTTATTGGGGTTAGGCACGATAGACCAGGAGTAGGCTGAGGTAAGACCTTTCTATATGAAATTTCTCTTACAGACTGAATCCATAGTTGGCTTGGTCATAACTAGTAGCTCCGCTTACTGTTGTGTTGGAATCATCTCACTGGGACTAGGGACTTACAGACCATCTCCTTTCCCGGTCCAACACAATCTCGATTTCAAAAGAACTACAAAGACACGCAACGAACGTAGAAAGAACCCACAACAAAGAGTGAAAAGAAATTCATTCGTCTCCTTCCCCTTTAATTGAATCAGACTTTCCCTCGCTTTTCGCTCCCGGTCGAGACTTTCAGTACCTCTCCGATCCCCTCGCTGTGCTTGAGTGGCATGAAGCTACTGGGACAAACGAAAGCTAACTAACGTATCTAAGATAGTGGCAGCAGGTGGATATCAAACGCCCTGGGGAGAGCGGCTGAGACAAAACAAGATCTTGTGTCTTCCCTCATCCCTTGCTTTGACAAAGCCAGATCGTCAAATTGCATAGAAAGAAGATCCGGTGCTTAGAGAACTCATCCAATTCCAATGCGGTTTTGTTCTCTCAGTCAGACAGTCTATCGCTCTCAGCAGCTAGTTTTGCCGGAATAGGAACAGCTCTTGTTCACGCTTCTGATCCTAAGGATAAGGACTGGCTGCGTTGTTTTCGTCTTATGTCGATACCCGCTATTGAGAGCCCTTTCAGGTTGTTGTTCTTTCGCTACGGTATGGTATATAGTAATGATTCGACATATCCCCATTTCTCTTGAGTGAGGTAAGTGATGCGAGGGTGCTTACCCACTCTATCGAATTTGGCTATTAGAATAGGCTTATTCAGTCCAAAATGCCCTATAGAAGGAATCGAACAAAAAAAGTCTTTTCAGATCTATAAGCTGTGGGCAATGAAGTAGAGTTTTGTTTTCACTC
The DNA here is from genome assembly GCA_948332485.1 of Euphorbia guentheri. Classification (NCBI taxonomy): domain Eukaryota; kingdom Viridiplantae; phylum Streptophyta; class Magnoliopsida; order Malpighiales; family Euphorbiaceae; genus Euphorbia; species Euphorbia guentheri. The sequence goes on from CAOJCS013647260.1 coordinate 4,152, forward strand.
GGCTTGATTCGTGCCGGACTAACCCCTGTTATCCCCTGATCCAAGGGGAGTTGCTGATTTAAGTCTTTCCATCCTTGATGGTGTGCTTCCTCCTCTTCTTATTTGCAGAAGTCTCAATGATTGGAGCTACGACATCAACCTTTGATAGCTCATGATGGGGGATACTTGGTTGTTCTGGCCTTGCCATCGAAAGCACACTTTTTCCTCTCCTTAGCACTCGAGTAACTACGTACCTCGATAAAGGCCCTTACTTCTTTTTTATAATAGAGCTTCTGCTGTTAACGGATTTCTTGCTTTCGCTATACGCCCCTCCGCTTCACTCACTAGCTTTAGAGCGGCACTCCGGGTGTAATCGAGGTTTATCAAGTATAGAATCAGAAAATAGGCAGCTAATTCATCCGCATCTGTTGAAGTCAGTCCTGCTTCAAGTGTCCTAAGATCCGGAAGAAGTAGATTGGTTTGTTCACCGTTCAGGGGTGGAAGATTCAACATTAACTGATTGAGCCACAGCAACAACAGCTATAGGATTTTAACCTATAGGTTAAGCCGGTACCACACCACGAAAGCTCGAAGGTACGTCCTTTCCCCTTAGATCAGTAGATAAAGGAAATTGAATCTGCTGCAATAGTCGAAAATGCTGCTAAAATAGAGGTAGTCTTGGTCCTTGAGTAAGGCCATTGAGCAAGGATATCAAAACAAACAAAAGAAAAGGGAACACGAAAAGATAAAACGATTTCCTCTTCTTAAGATAGGGCGCATTTAAATACACCCACTCTAAGAGCGGAGGGGATTCTTTCTAAGGGAAACCAAAGCCCTTACTACAACGAGGGACATTCATTCACTGGCTATCTTTCAACAAGGTTGAAGAAAAGCCTAATGCCTTGACCCATCGGGAGCTATAAAAATGCCGATATCAGCCCCAAAAAAGGTGATTGATCAAGAAGGTCGTTCAAACCGAGTCGATGTAGGAACTTCGAAACTCCACTTCTTCCTCATCTTATTATTACTTATCTTATTGCACACTTTCCAGGAACTTGGGGGATAGCTATACTTGTTAAGCAAAGCAGGAAGGCCCGTAGCCGTAGCGTAGAACACATTTTCTAAAGGCGAGTAACGGTAACCACGGCTTGCCGAACCACGAAACGAAAAAGAGCTCCGGACCAAGGAAGAGCCATAAGAGGTCTTTCTCTTAGGAGGCGTTTATTCGAAAGGAACAACCCCAAGAACCATATAGCTACACGTACTGAAGCAGTAGAATAAGCTGCTTGAGAAGAGGCTGTGGTACGTCGAAGGCTTTGAGAGGGATTTCCAAGTAGGTAATCCTGTGTTGGCTGATTCTTAGAAGTAAGAATCAGTGTCAATCCGTCTATCTCCGTTCGTGGTCCATATCCATGAACCCCTCACTCCTTCATGAAAGGAAAGATGTAGCTCCTCACAAGAAAGACCGCCCATACAAATGAATCAGAAATGCAAGAGAGAGTGCGCTAATGTAGAAGTGCCTAGGCCTAGCAAAGATTAAGGATAGCCTCTCCTCTTCCGATAGAGTGAAAAGAGAAACTCACCCTCGGCTCCTTTTCTTGCTTGATTTCGTGATTCAAAGGAATTGGCCAACTTCCGACTCTCTATGAACATCCTTGCCGACTGAGACCAGGCTAAGTAGTTTCTTCCATCCAACTTCACAGTAGTGATCATAAAACTGAATCTGTTGCTACTCCTCCAAATTCAAAATGGATGAAAGAAGGTGTGATAATGCCAGTCGAAAGGGAAAGGCGATGACTCTCAGTTCTTACTCTTGTTCCAAAGCAAAGGAAGCGAGTGACTGACGGTCTTCTGGAAAGGTAGTTAAGTAAGCGAGTTAAGTTACCCGAGGGAAATTCAAATCACTCTTCTTTCAGCTCTTGTGAAATGGTCTCTGTGGTTCGCTTGCCCTTGTGACTATGCTTTCTGTGGTGAACTTTTGTCGACTCTTCACTCTTGCTTTCGTGGGAACAAGAATAGCTATGGTTTCATAAGCTGTGAACTCTTCTTTCTTCTCTGACCTGTAGGCGAGTGAGTGACCCAATGAAAACGAGGAAAGAGGTCACGTCTCAGCCCAAGGCTACTTTACATAGCTATGATTCGATCTTGAGAGATCTCAGATTCGGATTTGATGCTTTTCATCTCTGTTAACGAAAGCAAATCCACTTTTTATCCCCTACTGAAGGAATGTAAGTCAGTCTCAGTCTGGTTCTTTGCTTTGTTCAGTCGGAGTTCCTTCTTTCTGAAAGAGTCAGATCACTTCCTTTAACGGGAGCAAAAACTCCTTTTACTTATTCTTCTACCGCTCCTGCTTTCCCTTCTCCCCCGGGAGATGAGTCAGACTCGGAAAATAAAGATAAGTAAACGAAAAGGGATGAAAGACAGGACAAATGCCACAGAAAGAGAAGGAATGGAATCGGATTTCAGTTAATGCCCTCAGTCTGCTTTGCTCCATCTAAGGCTAGGGCTAGGCACTTAATCTCCCAAACAGCCTTTTCTTCTTCATGTGCACATTTGAAAACAACCTATTGGCTTCAGAGTTTTCCTTCCTAGCGATCTGATGCACGTCGAAAAAAAGCCCTTTATATGCATATGCAAAAAAGCTCTTCGGATTCACTTGCTTTGCTATTGGCTGGGCTACACTTTCCTTAGGTCAATCGGGTCCTTCCCTTACTAATGCTAATGCGGGATCAGTTTCTTCCGAACAGTCTATTGACTCCCGATCCATCTGTCCATGAATCCCCTTCTGCTTCCCTTTGTGGCCTATCCCAGACAGCTATGGAAGCTGCTAGCTACTTTCTTACTTTAGTAGCCCGAGATGAGTTCGACACCCGAAGGGGACAGAGAAAGCCCTTCCAGGGATTCATGTGAAACCTGTTCTTGCAAACAGCCTACTCATGCAAAGAGCAAATTTACCACGAGATTCGACAGTTGGGATGATTGCGCTTTAACTAATAGAACTCGGAATGGATAGTGGAAATTCTCCCTCGGGCTAGTTGTGATTGGTTGGATTCGTGTGTGGTAGTATGATCGATATGCCTCAAATCCTCCTCTCGGGTAAACAAAGGCTTTCTAACAGCCCGGAAAGCTGGAAAGCAGTTAATCACTATCTCTTGTTTGCGCCTTATCCGGGCTTAGCGGAATATCCACTGTGAGGGTCGCTCTTTTCAAGGTAATTTCATGCCGCTCATAGGGTCTTAAGAAGGAAGAAAAGATTCTAATCTATGATCTTTCTTTGCCGGGGAAGTCGACTAAGATTCATTCTATTCCCGAAAGCGGTACAAATCAGTCTCTCAGCCAGTCACAGGTAGCCTCCATGTCTTCTATTCTAGGGAATAAGTGGAAGTTTGCACTCCTTACGCCGAATTCATCAAGAAGCTAGGTATGAAATCATTAGCAGTCGTTAGGCCTCCCAATAGGATGAGTCAACAATCCTTGTGAGTTGATCAGTAAGGTTTAGCGTAGCCCAGAAGAACCTGTTGGAGGAGTAACCGCTGTTAGGTGTTTAGCCTGGAATGCTTGCAAAGTTGCTCGGCTTGTCCTATGTTTTAGCTTAACTCATCGTATCGGCTCTTGTGGTTGGGTTGACCTTAAGAGCTCTGGTCTAGCGGCCGTTAGATGTCCGCCGGAATTTGAAAGATTGGAAAACGAGATGTGAACACAAGGGAATCGCGAACCGGAAGTCACTTTTTTCCTTCTTTCGTCCCTTTTCTTTATATACACAAATCTCAGTCCAGTCGAATGCGAGCGGTAAGCCAGTGGATCAATCAAGCGAGCCAATCGGTCCAAAGGGCTTGTCTTCGGTCTGTCAATCAACTTCCTGCTCTCAGTTAGTCTAGGCCAAGGGTAAAAGGCTTGCAAACAGTGCAAAGGGCAATCTCGCAAGCTTCCGTTTTCTAGTTCAGAATCCGATGTGAGGAAAAGAATCCTAGGTCAAGGCAGTAGCACGGTACGGGCCCATGTTCTCAGTGCTTAGTGTGAAATGACTTAGTCAATAGATCGTAGGATACCGGCAAAGGAAGAAGGTGGATACTAGTTTGATTTATATTCAGAAAAGAAGATGGATAATATCAATAGTCAAGGTTGGTTTGAAAGAAAAAAAGAAAGGACTCATCCAATCAGTGCCTTCTTGTGGGTGCTAGCCGGCTACCATCCTCAGTATGTGATTTTTTTCCGATGTAGTGAATGCAAAACCAATCGCATTTATTGGCCTTATAGCGCGTGTTCTATAGCATTAGGAGGGCGCCTTAGCCAGATTCAATCCCAAGGGTCAATCCAGCCTTTGAAACTAGTGAAAATAGTCGTAACAGTCTTCGTTCCTGCTTACTTCCCTGCTTCCCTACCCCCTTCCTTGCTCTAAGCTTGGCTTCTTATTTATCTTATGCTTTCCTTCCTGCGGGCCTTCTTTTCTATTAGTATCAAGATCTGCTCTTTTCTCAGTTTCTGACTTGGGATGAAATTCCATATGATTAGTGGACCGATAGGGATAATAGGTCTGCCCCTGTCCTTTCATTAGAGGCGGTTAACTCTCCTGCAGTTAGAAGCCTAAGCGGACTACCGATAGGAAAGACAAGGGCAGATAAAACAAGAGCGGCAACCGCGGATAACCGTTCGGAGATGCAAAACAAAAATGGAAAGAGATTGAATTTCAAAGTGGATACAGGTAGCAGAAATTCCTTCCGAGGACGTAGGCTCTTGAAAACGAAGAGCACATGAATAATTTCGTCCGTTGTTAGACGATGTTTTCAGATCCAGAAATTCTAATAAAAAAGAAGAGAGAGTTCAACTTCTCTTTTAGCCGGGTGAATCCCACCATTATCAAGAATAAAGATAGTAAGTGATCACAGAAAATTCATTCTGGTATGGCCGATATGGCAGATCGAAGACTTCCATCTCCAAAGATGACGGAGGCAACTGTATTTTCTGGGCATTGGTTAACTTGCTTGGGGGCCGACGAGGCTTGGAAACCGGCTTGCCTATATATGCCTTAGGGCAGATGGCGTAAAACCGCGAGGGCTTTAGCATGCAGCACTCAGCTCTCTATATAGAGTTATCACCGTTACACCCTTTCAGACTTCCGGTCCTGCTTCTGAACCCTAGGCTTTCCTCCTTCTACTTACCTAGTAATTCTACTTAAAGACTGAACAAAGCCCTCTTCTATTCCTTATTACCCGGGAAAAGTTTGACATTGAATTAAAGTTACAGAGATAAAGGATTAATTCAAGTTGGTCAGAACCTTCTGTCAGCGATCTAGTTTGAGTGCCAGTTCCAGCCGAGGGAAGAGGTGAATACGAGCTATTAGGAGAACCTGACTTTAAAGCGTTTGAGTCGGAAAGCAGTTCTTTTTATAGCCGGAGCTTACTAAGGAGCTCCATAGTTAACAATTATCGAGTGCAGCCAATCCTCAGCTTTTGGCAATGTAGGGGTCAGTAGCCGAAGCCAACGCCAATACAAAGAAGGTCCCCAAGAACGTATCCACTACCATAGTAAAAAAGGATAAAAAAAGAAAGAAAAAGGTGGAAGTTGAGGAAATGGTGGACGCCCAAGTGCTCCCACGCCAAACGCATTAAGGTAGTGCTTCACCAACTCAATTTCATCGACCGGGAATAGGGACTTGACGGTCCAATAACAGCGTAGGACTCTTTTTAGGAGTGAGTGAATGAAGTCGTTAAGCCCGGGCAGGTGGAGAAAGCGGTAGTTGACTGAAGCGGTTGGTTGAATGAAACTGAAACCTTGGCAGCAAGGCACAGAACGAATCCTTTCTTAGGGTAGGGATCCAAATAGGACACCTGCAATTCTGCCTGAGCATGCACGTCGAAACGAAAGAAGACACTCAGAATCAGACTCCGTTTATAATACGTAATTAGGTCCACTACGACCATGATGCACCGGAGGTCATCAGCGTATAGCTACAGAGCAAGGAGCTGCAGGTTTACCGGGGTTTCTTTTCTTAAGAAAATAAAAGAATTAATTTCACAAATCCCTTAAAACTAGAGTAGCGGCTATCTCACTAAGAGATAGAGACGCAGCTAATAATACTAATAGAATATAGCATAGCCCTCTGAAATTGAGATTACGTCAAGTAAGAATTCCTATTCTTCTTGTTCCTTCTCAACCTAAGCGATTCCTTCTCAACCTGGGCGATGCTACCCCGAGAAGTGCTCCTCGACAGATTTCATTTCCGCTACTGGGATGGGAATTTCTTGTAATCCTTCCAAGCGGTCGGTCAACTGCATTGACATTGGCGCATTCTCTTTCTTCTTTTTTCAAAAGCCTGACAGCCGCTGCTGCGTATTCTCTAGTTTTTTTCTTCTCGAAGAGAATCAACTGAATCAAGATCCATTGCCACATGCTCTCTTTGTCCTACGTACCCCCTGAGTCCCAGTCGCATTCGGAACAGTGATTCTATCGGCATGAATACGAAATAACTTGCTTTCATCATTATACGATATATGTTTCAGATCCTGTAGTGGAATTTTTTCTTCTTACGCTTGTTCGAAAGTCCCTCGTTTCATCTCCAGTTCTCCATTCCAAGGTGAAAAAGAATAGAAAAGTGAGGAAAGAGATTCCACTTCCCTAGATAGAAGAAATTTTAGTGAGATTTGACAGCGATTTACCCTTCTTATCGAAGAGAAGAGACTCAATCCATAGCTCGCATCTACCGACATATAGATAGAATTGATCAAAGGCGACATCACATGCGACATGAGGGCATGAAAGCAATACAAAAAATTTCCTATGTTAGTTGCGCTGAATCGATTAGTGCTTGCGTCAGTTACTTGTCTCCACATCTTCCTTAACGCTCGGCTCACTAATAACCTTATCAAGAATGAGCGAAGACCTTCTTCAGGAATGGAAGACTGGAACGAAAAGCGGGTAGGGTCATTGGCGGGCGAGAGCAATCTCTTGCGGAGCTGGCCAAGTGCCTGGTGACGTCAGACTCAATTGTCTACTTGCTAAAACAAAAAATCTTTCCTGCTTCGCTTCAAGTTCAAGGACTACCGCTAAAAATAGAGTTCTAGGCTAGCTTGCGGGCTAACAACTCACTCACTTCCGAACTCGCTGGCATCTTTGGATCTAGAAAATGCTTACTTTTTCTTCTAAGTTACATAAAAGAACTTCTTTATCGTTGCGACCTCTTTTCAGAAGCTTTTGTAGTTTTTCTTAGTAGCTTTTTTTAGATTTAGATCATAGTTCTTATAGCTTTACTAGCTTATCCATCTCTTTCTCCTTGGAAGTTAGTAGCTTATTTGAAGGCACTGACTTAGCGGACGCGTAGTTCAATCCGTCTTTCTCTTGTTCGTGATGATGTCATTCTCATGGCTTGGAAGAGTCCCGCCTATTTCCTATGGGATTCTATAGTTTGTTGTTTCGGGTGTGGGATGATCCCTTCTAGCATCCCGTAGCCCTGCCTCTGAGCAATTCTTGTCTTACTTAGGCTTCCTTCCTCCTTCAGGAAAGAGAAAAGCGCCAACGGCAAGAGCTAATTCAGCTAAATCAATGGCACCCTCCTAAAAGAAAGAATTGACTTACCTTGCTGCTTTGATTAGTACTTCGTTATTAGAAAGATGTTCATTAGAACAGAAATTACGAAAGAAAGGTTAGCTATCTCACTCACATCAATAAACTAATGCCATTTAAGCGCTATCAAGACTTCTGTGCTTTACTTTTGACTTCTAGTGTATGCTGGTGGATCAGAGTCCAATCGATCTTTTCAAAAGCGAAGTCATCTTCGAGTCCTTTTTTAGGATTCTACCGCAGGAAAGAATTCACGCAAGGTACGAGCGTAGCGAAGTGAATTCATAAAGCCGGGTAAAGAGATTCAACAGTGGCCCCGACAGAGATTTGACCTCCGAACAGAGAATCCATTGCCAAGGCTTCCCATTTCCATGCCCGGAGATTTCCTATATGCTTTCTGTCTTATGTGAATAAGATACGGAGCGTCCGTCGTATTTAGAGCTTTGGTTCGGGATCATGCAAATACCTATGCGCCTTTTTACTTGTAGACTTTTTTTTGATACGGATGAACTCCTAATCTATGCTTTCTATGTCACGCAAGTTCTAGGTTTAAGGTTTGCCTACGGATAGTTTTCTTTCTTCTTTCTATGTCAATGTTACTAAGAATGAAGTTCAGTTCTGCCGTAGGAGAGTTATGAATGAAATGAGGGACACTCTCAGTTAGTGGAGGGACAGGGGGGTTCTTAGTGACTGGAGGGACACTCTCAGTTAGTGGAGGGGCCTTCGCGGTTCCTGTAGGGACAGTGACCTTAGACCCCGGCCAACCTATATCAAGGTTGACAGAATATGCACAGGAACAAGTGAAAAAGCTGTTGGTTTGCATTCTATGCCTTATTCTTCTATGTCATTTGCTCTTCTCTGTCCATTCAATCGGAATGAGCAGACTCCTCTTTCTTTATCGTTCCTTACAGTCCAATAAAGCTAATGTAATGAAATAGCTGTTCTGTCTTCTGACATCTGCAGTAAAGAGAGTTATGACTCGTCCATTGTCCATTAAGTAACACTTTCTCTAAGGAAGAGCTTCTACACAACGTCTATTGCTAACACTGCTTATTCAACAAATTGATTAGACACCTTTCTTTCCGCCCGAAGATCAACGGGATCCTTCTACAAGCTCAGTTTCTACCCAACTTTTTCTTTCCGGTGGATCAAGCCTTCTCTCTCTCCGGGGAATAAGTTCCGATTGAATAAGTGTTGAGTTGTGACAAGCTATATAGCTGTGACATGGAGCCACTCAACTTCGGTAAGTGAATCCAAGCCCGGTCCCGACGCCTCCTTCATCATTCACATCTCTCTTTCTCATTCCCCGCTTGACATCTTTTTCTCTCAATGATGCTCTGTTCATTCAGGAGAATTTTAAAGACTTAGATCCCCCTCGGCTTTTGCTACGGGTTTTTCAGGGCGCCCGGAGAGGAGGGTCGTTTACCTATATTCGAATAACGCGAAACGAAATGTCGAGTTCGTCGAGCGAGTATCCCGGAGGAGATAAAAAGGTTTGCTTAAATAGGTTATCTAATCATGCAACTGAGACTAATAGCCCGCGGGCGGAAGGAATAACCAAGGCCTAGTCCGTTTCCGGTCGATCGAATGCCTATTATAAGATCATTCGGCGAATGGGAAGGATGGATCAGAAAGAGAAGCATCCGCCCGAAGTGAGAGACTCGCAACCATGAATGAATTCGATCGATCAGCCTACCCGGCTTCGACGGAGATGGGTCGATTGTGGATAGAGAGGTAGGGATCACCGGATATGGATTGAGAGTTTCACATACTTGGTAGATGTGTGCATTTTACCTATACCCATACCTTTTCTGCTCATGATAGCGATTGCATTATGCTATTGGTGCTTCTTTCGGTAAAACAGGTTTCACCAGCCCGGATAAAGCACTTCTGGTTTTGGCTTTGCCTCATACCCGGTTTAACTGAAACTTGGAGATGCTATCTCTCTTTTTGGCTTCGCCCCCGCTTTGTCCGTCCTCACCTCACCTCCGCCGCAACTAGATTAGCTGCTATCTATTCTTGATGAATAGGCAGACGAAAAAAGCACGTCATGCCCGACAGACCCACCTCGCATTGGGGAGATCCATGAAAAAGGGGACTTACCAAGACCATCGACCTAGTCCAAAAAACGAAAGACTTCGCTTAGACCGGTAAGGACTAGGGGATAGGCTTCAGACAATGGGGCATGCGAGGAAGATACCCATAGCATAGTCGGATGCTTTTCAATGCTTATTATACTTTTTCTTAACTGAATACGCGGTCAATTCGTCAAACAAGTTAAGTGGCCATTTCGCACTAATGAATCAAATAGCACCATCGGAGGTTGAATGAATGGTATGGATTTGTCTCCGCCTTTCCTTATTCCAGCCATGTCAATCGACAGGGATAAATCCAATTTTTAATCCATGCCGATCCGGGAGAAGGAAATGGAACTAGCGGATAGACGAGTCTTTCTTCTTAGTCTTAGGAAGAAAACCATTGATCTTATATACGTCACCGGTTTAATTACGTAAGATATCTGATTTTCTCAAATTAGCTAAAAATGACGAAAAAAGACGGGGTTTATAAACTTTTTTCTAGCTTTTTTTAGTAATTAAACGTCATGCTTAACACATGCAATTAGATGTGGGATTTAGTAAAGAAAGAAAAGAATTTCATCCCGGGAAAGCTAGAAGTCAGATTTCAGCTAGAAAGAGAAAGCTAGAAGTCAGATTTCAGGAAGAAGTTTGAGATTTTCCTGTAAAGAAAGAAACTTAAAAGCCCGCCCGGTGGTCTCGCAACTTAAAAGCAAGGTAAAGCTAAGAAAGTCCGTTCGCTTCTAATTCTTAGGTGCCAAGTGTCCCCTTTAGCTATTAGCTAGTAGTACCTCAGGTTTTAGCTAGTAGTACACCCGGTTTTAGTTTTAGCTAGTAGTACCTCCGGTCTCATAACTGCGTACCTTGCGGCTGCTTCGTTCCTCGAAGGCTAGTCCCGCGGTAAAGAAGCTAGTTCATTCCTCTCCCTACGGTCAATCATCTTCAAACCTCTCCGCCCCTTGTAGTCTCGCATCTACAAACCTCTCCCTTAGCGGTCTCGTAAGTTCTCCCCCGGGTAGCAAAGTTCCATTCCCCCAGCCGGTCGACTAACTTACTTAAAGTACCTTTCCCGGTCAAACAACTTTTGTTTTTTTTCACCGGAACTACCTACCGATGGCCTTGCTTGCTCGAGACTCCGCTCCCAGTTTTCCAGGTAAAGAAAGTTCGTACTCCCCAGGTAAAGCAACTTCAAGGTTACTTCGTTCCGTACCCTACCTCTTTTGTCTCGCATCTTTGCTTTGGCCCAAACCCAGCAGTTGGTCTCGCAACTTAGGTTTTCTTCCGGTAAAGAAAGTCAAGTTTTCTGCCGCAACACTCTGAGTTGGCCTGGTCGCGAGCGGTAAAGAAAGTTCTGAATCCCGTAAAGCTACTTAAGTAGTCTTCTTCCTTTCCGGTCTCACAACTACTTATCTCTTCTCTGGTCGAGCTACTTTCCCGTACCTTTCGCTTCGTCGGAGTCAAGCTACCTTAGGCCCTTCGGCCGAGACTTCCTACCTTTCAGTCAACTAAACAAAATCCCTCTCCTCTGGTCAAGACTATAAATCAAGACTATAAACCTCAAGACTATAACCCCCCCGGTCTGCTCGAGCAAGAACGTACCTTTCGGTCGGTAAAGCAACTAGGTAACTCTTCCCCCGGTCTCGTAACTACCGCTTTCACCGGTTCGTTAGCGGTCCGGAAATAAGCTAGGTAAAGGGAAATGAGCTAGGCTAGCTTGGGTTCTTTCTTACCCGAACCCTATTGCTATTACACCGAACCCTACTTTTTTAATATCATAAGAGTGAATCTTTCCGCAAATTCGTTATTTGAAGCCGCGGAAAAAGCAAGCTCTTTGCGGTCATTAAAGGCCCTTCTTTACACATGAAATTTAGTCTTAGTCTGATGCGGGATTAGAGCTACTTTACCTTTCGTCGAACTTAAGCTACTGGTCCGGGTCGAGCTGCTTTACTTCCCGAGCAAGCCCTAAACCTCTCCTCCCTCGGTAAGTAACTGCCCCCCCTTAAGGTAAGGCCCTGCAGTCGACTGACTTCCCGAGTCCATTGAATTGAAACTGGAAGAAAGCATTTCATTACTGGGGGAGAAAGAGCTTCATTTCATTTAGCGAATGCCGCGCATACTAAAAAGAAAGTTTGACCTTCTTAAATTGACAGCGCGAAAGAAAAAGTTCAAGGACCGGTAAGACCTTGCTTAGCTTAAATTAGGGCTTTTAGGACATGCTTAACACAGTTAGGATGGTGGGATCTTCTGTATGGGGAGAACTGACTTGTGCGAACAGCGAAGGGAGAGGAAGAAGGACATGCTTTACCGAAAGGTACGGAGTTACTTGACCAGAGGGAAAGGGGGACGGGGAGGAACTTAGTTAGCCGGGGAGAACTTTAGTTGCTTTACCGACCGGGGGACTCACTTGAAGCGAAGAAAGGTTCAAAGATGCTAGACCGGGAAAGAAGTAGCTCGAGTGAGCGAAGAGCGGGACGAAGTAGTCTGCTTTGAAGTTTCTTTACCGGCTGTAAGAAAGGTACTTTACCGGGCGGAAAACTGTAGTATTACAGGCAAGGAGTGAAGTTTACCAACTAGGAATTTGAGAGCTAAAATAGGTAATTAAATATTAAAGTCCCCAATCCAATTTCAGTTGTAGAATAAAGGTAAGCCGAGCCCACAGTTGAAGTCTTAAGGGTTGCAGTCCTCGAGGTAAGACTTTCTATCTTACCATTCTCAGTCCCAGTCCCATTAGTCCTTTACTCTGTCAAGCCATCAGCATCAGACAAGAAAGAAGGGGGAAAGGAAGCTAGAGATAGCAGATTATCGGGGATGAAATTCATTTTGAGTTTAAGTTCTCGTTGCAGCAGTCCCTTTACCAGATGGAGTTGCAGCCTTGGATCGAGTTGCAGTGCTAAGAGATTCTCCTGCTTTGAAAAAAGCAGCTATCTTTTCATCTTCTGGAGTTCGATAGCCAGGTACGACTTTCTACCAGTGCCTATCTGTCCTAGAAAAAAGTGCTTCCCGGCTCTAACAACTCTAAACGAGCGTAAGGAGCATGCCGGGACTTAAAGGACTATCTTGGATAGCTTTTCTCCTAGCAAACAGCAGAGATTGTGATTCTACCTAAGGAGCTAACTATTAAAATGAAAGATTTTTTGCTTGCAATAATTCCCCCCTCTATCGATTCCTTTTTCTTGTCCCCGTGTGAGTATGCCCTATATGAGTAGTCCCTTCCGGAGGGAAAGTCAAAGGATTCATTCACAGATGCCCTGCCCCTAGCCCTACCATGGAAGAAAGATATAGCCCTACTGATAAAAACTATATGAGCGGAAAACAACAATGTCGTAAGCCCAAGTCAATCCCTCTCTTCGAATTCTCTTTGCTTTGCTATTTCATCTGAATCCCTCGCCTTGTTTGAAATCCGAGTTATTTCATCCATTAAGTCGTAAGTCAGCAAGTAAGAAAGCAGATAAGCTTAAGCTATTGGTTTCCATTTCCAAAAGAGAATTCTATAACTTTAATCTATTGGATCTTTTACAGCAATCTTTAGGTTTTTTCCAATACAAGCAATTAAATTAAAAAGGAAATGTTGGGCTCGTCCAGCCAGAAGCAAAGGAAGCCCCGAGAGGAATTCTGGAGAGGAGTAAGCGGAGGAGTAGGCCTAAGCCTGAATGGAATAGTCAGGTTCCGAAGGAAATAGACGAGATTCTTTCAATCTAGAAATGTACGCTAGGTTAAGTTAAAAGCTTAGTCCGAGCTATGCTCTTTCTTTATCAACTAAAAGGTTCTTAGAGTGAGGAAGTTAGAGTTCTTCTTTTGCGCGTTAAGTGAATAAATTTATATCTTTAGGTTACGCTCTTCCTTCCGATTTGCATAGAGAAAAAAAACAGGCCTATCCTCTAAGGGGTGAATACGCGGGATTAAATGCTGACTCTTCTTTTCTCAGAGCAGGCTACGAAAGTGGATATAATATGTCTGGGCAGAAGGAAGTTCAAGGGGGAGCTGAGCTATCAAGGCTCAAGGAAAAGTCTCACCTCCTTGTGGTGCAACTATTAGGTAAGTAGACGAACGATCAGGCTTCCATCTACCAGGTTGGAAGGTATATAAATGGGCGAAGAGTGAAATAGTGGGGAAACCCCTTAGCCAGACCAGTGGCTGATTAAGGAATCATGGTACGAAAGGTCTTGCTCGACCAGACCAACTGGGCTGGGATGGGGGACGAAGTTGCGAGACCGGACCAACCGGGAAAGGCACGTATAGTTAGTCGACTGTAAAGGTACGTAGGGGCCGAGAGGTACGAGGTTGCTTTACCGGGAGAGATAGGACTAGCTCGACTGCAAGGTTTATAGAGGCTCGACCGGAGGGAAGTCAGTCGACTGAACGGTACGGACTAGCTTGAGCAAAGCAGGGGCAGGAGTTGCTTTACCAGAAAGGTGCGAAGCTGGGGTAGAAGAAGCTCGGACGGAATTTGTTGCGAGACCGATGATAGGTAGTTTCTTTCCCCTCGTAGACGATCTGAGAAATCTTTCTTTTTGCTTCATCTCACAGCTATATGAGATAAAAGTTTTTCTATTGGGCAGAAAGTTCATTTTCTTCATTTCACAGACGCAAAAAGAGTAGAATTGGGATCTAGGGCTGAAAACTGAAGTAGCTTCCCCAGGAAGGCAGCAAGAGGTTCAAAGACACGGGGAGGAGTGAAAGGATTTTTTCTTTACCGGTGACTTCAAGTGAAGCAGCTCTAACCGGATCGAATCGAGCCAAGATTAAGCTTTACCAATAGTAGCGGGGGAAAGAAGAAAACTAAAGGCTTTACGCTTTAGGGGGACACTGAACACTCGACCAATCCAATCTTTCAGATTTAGTTCCCCGAGAAATGGACTAATTTTAGCGATCAAATTCAGCCCCGCCTTTTTTCTTTTCGATTAAAACGGAGTAACGGTTTCGATTAAAAGGGACTAACTAGCCTTCAAGGTACGATTTGCTCGACCGGGCGGTTTGAAGAGAAGTCTCGGCCGGAGTTGCTTTAGCGGGTTGAAGAAGACTTGAACAATCTGGAATCTTTCCCAAGAAAATTCCGATTTTAGCTATAATAAATTCCGATTTTAGCAGCTGTAAACCGGGCTTTTTGGCGGTCGTAATTGCAAATCTGCTCCCTTATGTAATTATACTTCCCGGACCCAAGCTAGCTTCCCGGAAAGAGCTAACAGCAAAAGAGGCTAGCTTACTTCCCGCTTTGAACTTACTTTACGGGGGGACAAGGACAAAGTCAAAGAAAGTCTCTTTACCGGAAAATCTCCTAAGGCTTGACGGGGGCAGCACTAGACAACCAATCTCGCTTCTTAAGTTCCGAAGCACGTCGTAAAATCACAGCTTTAAGCTCTCCCACATCGAATGTGTTAAGCATGACGAGAAAGGACCGCTTTAAGCTTGCTTTTTTTTCTCAAACCTCGATGAAATTAGCTAATTTTCTCAAATCAGATATCTTATGTAATATAATTTTCTTGATCAGGCAAGAAAGGTGTTCTCGAGCAGATAGGCCTTGAGAAAGTTCGTTTTCCCGTCTTTTTTCAATGAAATGAAAGAAGCTTTTTCGTCTTATTTTGGGGATGAAATTCAATTCTTCCAGTCGAGTAACTAGTGAAATGTTAGCTTGTAAGTTGAAATGTTGGATTTAGATTTAGCTCCGCCTTTTGCCTTTCAGTTCAGTCTCGCTGCTACGCTACGCTTCGCTCCTCCCCTTCCAGTTC